>RPOG01001570.1:0-140480 GCA_008086565.1 Thalassoma bifasciatum
ATCAATAGAGGACTTGTGTCACTTGTGTCACTTTCCGGCAACATCCCCCAAACTGATGAAGCTGAGCATCTTCATATTAATGCAATTTCTGTCGTCAAAAGGACACGTTTGTCACTTATTCCCAAAAGAGGGAATCCATCATATCTGATGAGGAGGCTTTTTGTTTCTCTCTGACCTTGCCAGGTGGCCTCATCATATCGTAGATTAACTCTCCTGATGTCAGCCGCCTCCCATGCTAATACCTCAGCTTCCCTTTCGCTCTCGGCTGAAAGCATGAGAGATTTGTCTCTTTGTTTACCTGCTGTGCGCAAAAACAGAAAGCGTAATCTATTCTTGACAAAAAAAGATGCTGTAATGTTAGGACATCCTGAACAATACTGAATGCTGGATGTATACAAGACAGCTCTGACAGCACGAGGGTGATTTCTGCAGCGATGAAAGCTGACTCAAGATTGTTTCTGTTTTTGCAATGAATAATTAAATGGCATTGATAAACATGACAAGAAAAGCCTCCAGAATTGGAAACATGCTGTATCTGAGGCAGATTTTTCTAACTTTAGATGACATTACTCACGCTTTTTGCAGGAATGTTGCATAAACACGAAACAAAAATCTGCAATGATCAAAAGATGGATGGAAAAAATAGCA
Organism: Thalassoma bifasciatum; assembly: GCA_008086565.1. Lineage (NCBI taxonomy): Eukaryota > Metazoa > Chordata > Actinopteri > Labriformes > Labridae > Thalassoma > Thalassoma bifasciatum. The sequence continues at coordinate 649 of RPOG01001570.1, forward strand.
CTTAAAAAGCTACAAACCCTCCAAAATAAGAAAAACAAGTCCATCCTAAACACTTTTTTGTAGGCTGCTTAAACACTTAATAACAGCCTCAAAGCTAATTTCTGCAGCATTGAAAGATGATTCAAGATTGTCTCCTTTGTACCAATAAAGTGATGAATCAGCCACAACTGCAAAACAAAACAAAAAACAAAAAGAGAGCGAGACAGGAACAAATGTCAAAGTCTGTGTCACGCGGGGTGAGCGTTAAGTTTCTCTATTCTGAGCTCCAAGCCTCTTTGTCTTGTCCTGAAGGTCATCTCCTGTTTATGCTGCACAGCTTTTGTCCTTCCTGGGCTTCCATCCCACATCCCGTGGCCTTCCATACTGCAGCACAGTTTAATCTTCCAAATGCAGCGATGGGCCGAGCCAATCAGCCCCCAGAGTGGGACTGGGGTCCAGCTAAGCATTTCCAGCTCTGGTACATGTGAGGGATCTCTGTGACTTGGCATCACAGTGAGAAGTGAGATTTACGTCAGCTGACATGCTGGGCACAAGCTCTTAATATCACACTTAAGATACAACCCTTTCTTTCAACACAGCTTCGGTCTTGACAAAACAAAAGATAATATTCTTTATGACCTACAAAAAACTCCAAGATGATCAGGATGCTGCTCATTAAAGAGATAGACACCTTATCTCCACCTCCTCCACCTGCTGCTGTCTTTGGATCAAGAGTCTGCGCGGTTGGATCAAGCACTGAAGCTGTGTTTTGACATCCTGCCAGTGTCACAAGAAACCACACAAACTCACAAGTAACCTACTAAGAAACTGTCAAAGATCCAATTAAAAACTAGAGCACAAATTAGATAAATACACTGACACAAATCAGCGCGATTATCACCAATAAAGATCACAGAAACAGGTTGAGGACTTTCATGGTTTGTGGTCATGGTTTATGTCGCTGCATTGACATAGACGTGTTGCACTGCAGTACTCCTCCAAAACACAAGAGGGCAGTGCAATGACTTAATCTCCTCCAGATTGTCTGTTTCTATGGATGCTCAATATCGATGTTTTTGACAACATCCCATATTCTGATATTGTCCAACTCTTAATTTCCTGATACCAATAAATGTCAGCTTTTACACTTCAAGTGTTCAGTGATATAACATATGACCTTGTGGAGTTAACACATTGTGCCTGATTATATTATGGATGCGTAAATATATGCAACATGGCTTTCCAAATGTACACACTGTGCAAAACAAGAGGACAATTTCAATTTGTGTTTTGGATCAAAGTGCCAGTATGAGTAACAAAATAGTGCAAATAAAAACAAGACAAAAACGTTAAAGAAAAATATTTAACATATTCTCCTTTAAAGTGCAACAAATGAAGTTCCAAGAAGACTGAAGCTGACTAGTTCATATGACTGGCCTTTTACTTTTTCCTCATGACCCCAAGTGTGAGAGGTAAATTTTTCTGAATGAAAACAAGGATCTCAGCATTGTCATAATATATGCAATGTTTCTTTTTATCATTGAAGTGGGCATTGGTGCCAGAAAGGTATAGGTGGTAAAGCGCATGCCTGTAGACGTTTCATGAATGCCAAAGCTTAAAGGACAGACATTGGTTATTAAACACGGGATACCAATAATTCCTGATATTATATTTTAAAGCCAATATTGGTCAATAATATTGCAGGGCCAATAAGCCCCCCAACCCCCCTCTGCGCACACCACTGCTCACCTGCCTCCATCTCAAGCCTCACACCACACCTACCTGGATCTCCCTCTAACCTCAGACCCTAGATATAAGATTATTTTGAGGCCCTGCAATTCAATTACGAACCCTATATCTAAAACTTTAATCACATTTTTTTTTATTCTAGAAAAGAAGAAACACAATCAAGCTTCGAAGACCAATTACAGCGCTTCATGTTATTTCATCATTTCACGGTTCATCGTTTAACTTTCATTGTTTCAAAGTTTGTAGTTTCATTGACATTTGAGAGGAAACGCATATGGGCTTCTGCACTTAAAAGAGGGTTACGCAGAACTATGGCATCAATCTGAGACAAATATAAAGTAGAAACCAGGTGTAACTGCAGACCCACACCATGTGGAAGTCAGTGTCTTGATTTCACTTTTGTGAGGTGTCATATTGTCAATCTCTTCTTTTATTCTGTGTAGAATAAGGTAAGAGAATAACTTGTCACTCCAGTTCTTTTAAACATCTGGTACCACCACAGAGTTACTGTCAGGTGAAGCGACAAAGAGGCTGTAGCGAGAGATTTTTATTTTGTTGACAAATTCTACATTGAAAATCTGTTCTTACTGATTCAGTTTAAACTGTCAAACTGCATTTGACACAAAATCCTGTCTAGAAATCAAACAAAATAAAAGTTCCTCATATGAGTTTGAGACCAAACATGCCTCTGTGACCACATGGTGAGACATCAGCTGAGATGTAGGAGGATGATTCAGACGGTGACTTGCAGCAGTGAGTATGCAGGAACCAGGATGTTTTCTGCAGTAATTCTAATAATAAACACTAATTTATGGCGTCAAAGTGTGTGTGTGTGGCTGTGTTTCTGAATGCATACATAGCTCGGCTGATTGGTTGGTGAGTAAACTACAACAATACATAAATATTAAAGCCTTTCATTACTGTACTGTAAAGGTTAACCACCAAAGCAGTGACTCAGTAATTGAAAAGTAACTCACTCTTATTACTCTCAGGCTCACTCTGCATCAAGTCAACCTTGACTGCTGGGAATGAACAATACGGGGCAGAGCAGAACTCATCAATGTGTGTGTGTGTGTGTGTGTGTGTGTGTGTGAGAGAGAGAAAGAGCAGAGCAGAGTGAGGCTGAGAGATTCCTCCTCTAATGACACTCAAAGCCATTACACCCATGAGTCACACACCAAAGAGGAGTCCCCTTCTCTAACCGCTGAATGAGTCTCTCAGAGCTCTTAAGATTATCAGCTGCTAATCAACTGAACGATGTCAAGGTCGACATGTGAAGGAAGGAGGAGGGATGGGGTTCACAGCTCTGTGAAGGTCCTATGGCGGTCCGTCTTTGGGGAGCAGTTACAGGAACAGCTCATCACATGTACCAAAAAAAGACTCCTGTACTTGGCGTCTCTCTCTTACACAGAAAATCAAAACTGTGGTTCACACATATACCACAAAGTTACTCAAAAAATATAACAAACAAGCAAAGAAACAAACTTAATGTATCGTACAATAAAAGATGGATGACGTAACTTCTCCCAAAAAGTGGGGAAAACATTTGGAGCTCCCCCTACTGGCTGACTGCAGCAAAGGTTGTATTGCAGCCTTGTACCCTGAGCCCCTCAAAATGAAAAGCAGTAAAGATAGTTGAATAAAGTGACTGACAGCTCTAGAAAGTGCTTATCCTTCAAAGCTTGTTGCTAGGAGACATAGTGAGTTGAAGTCAACTGTAGAGACTTTCAAAATGTGTCAGCACCCATCACAGTCGGGATATTTTGGCCTCACTTTTGCAAGATTGGATACAGCCACTGTGATACCTATTGTTATATAAATCCCACTTTTGAAGTATCCATTTAGTCTGTATTTGGACGGAGAAATTACTGTTTTTTAAGGACAGAATGTGAAGGTACTTTAACTAACCTGTCCTGGTTTGCAGGTTGACATGAAAGCTGACAAAAAAGACAGTTTTTGTTGATTTAACCCTTAACTATAGAAACCCTTAAAGGCCAGGATTTTCCACAATAACTTTGCTCCGTTTTATCAAGATACCAATAAATAATTTCAGCTGTTTTCTCAAGCTAATGGGCTAATTTCTTATGCCGCCCATCCTTCAATTCAACCGTCCAAATGTTATGGTGCTGTGTCTGTGATGCGTTCAGTAGCACTGTGGAAAGGCGAGTTCTCTTGGTAAATGACTGATGCTACAAATCTGTGAAATGCAGTCAATGATCAAATGAACTTCAAACCATTTGACGGTGGCATTATTTATCTAGAGTACTCCAAAATCTGGCTTCTGAAGCCCAATTACTAATACGCTGTAGTAGATAACAGAAAGCAGCTTCATTTCTTGCGTTAACGAGAAAAAAACAAGTCAAGATCTCAAGAAAACATTTGAAATTAGCGTGTTATCACAAGAAAGCTGAGTAAATTTATCGTAGAAAACTTTAGGGGCCTCTACACTGATCAGTAAACACACTTATCGTTCGGACTTTGAAACTTTGAGAGGTGGGGTCAATTCCATTTGGAAAACCAGACTTTTTATGTGCAGACAGTGGAGGCCTTCTCTGCCGGCTGCACTGGCTTCACTTCTGAAACCCAGAGGCTTCAAGGATTCAAGGATTCAAGGATTCAAGGAGTTTTATTGTCATTCAACCCATGTAAAACATGGGTGGGACGAAATTAGGTTACCCTGGTCCCGGAGCAAGCCCAATCATAGAAATGAGAATAATAAATATAAATATATACAAATATACAATAAAAAGAGAATAAAAGAAAAACACAATCAACTAGCCTTTGTAACAAATAGACAGAATAAAATAATAAACTGTGCAAAAATTGCAGTGTGCATTTGTCGGGGGGGGGCACTAAAGGGGACCACCAGAGTTCAACAGTCTCACAGCTTCAGGAGAGAAGCTGTTCCTCAGTCTGGTAGTCCTGCTCTTGATGCTCCGCAGCCTCCTGCCTGAGGGGAGAGGGACAAACAGAGCATGTGCGGGATGGGTGGGGTCCTTCATGATGCAGGAGGCCCGTTTCCTGCATCTGGAGGAGTGGTGGCTTCATCATCAAAACCTTGAAAACCTTCATCATCATTCACTGGCTTCATCCACTTGCAGAATTTTCAGTGAAAGCCCAGCATGCATCTGCATTACTGTAACAAGTATGAGCGCTGCAGAACAAAGAGTTTGGATTTTTTAGCACCAGAAGTCAAAAACAAAAGCATCCCACAAGTTCGACTCAGTTCATGTAATTGAACCAGATTCAAACGTGTGAAAAAAGAACATTTCTCGACCCCACTCGAGATTCTCAAAGCATTTTTGCATTAAGTGTTGGTGCAGATAACTGCATATATATATAATGCTGCATTCAATACAAGATATAAATATCTCACAGCCTTTGTCCACATGAACCTAAACAGGCATGTGTGAAATCGGCGCAGACATGAGGAGAGGTTTTGGCGTCCTTGTGAGAACAGCTTTGGATCCACTCTGACAGCCGTGTGTGGCTTCGACCACGCAGCTGAACGTAAACGTGCAGATACTCTGGAACTGAATATAAAATAAATGCACAGCTTAAGGTGGAATCGTGAGCTGAGAGGTGTTAAAATACGAGACACGGATATGTTACTGCTCAGAGAACCGTTAAGATACTTAATTAAGGTGAGAAATCCACTTGTTTGGAGCTTCGACCTTTTTGTCCATGAGAGAACCTGTAGATAAACAAGTCTTTGTATCAGTAGAGGCAGACTAAATCAATCTTTATCTCATACACTCATTTGTCTGCCTCCAGTGTTTTACGCTGAGCTCCTCATAGGCTGCTTCTGAAGTCCTCTCCCTGCAGGCTCCAAACATGCCGATTGGAGTTAAGATTTATCTCCCCATTAGCTAGCTAGTTTTCCACTTTTTCTCCAGTCTCGGTCCATGCTTCCTTGCTTTCTGACCAGCCTCCTTCCCGCTCCCGCTCTCCCTCCTCCCCCTACAGACTGCAGTGCAGATCTCTCCTGCTGATAGCTGCAAATCCCAAACGTGCCAGCAGAGCTCTGCTTGACTGCCTGCTCTCACACTTCACAGAGCCTGGCTGACAACGCCAGAAAGCCCCACTACATCCCTTTGTAGCTGCCTTTAGTAGCCCACCGCCCACCGCCCACGCCATCGAAACCTCTCTCCAGCAACACGGATCCCAACGGTGGAAAACACCAAGCCGGGGTCTCGGTGAAGTCCAAACTCAGCTGAGACTCCAACATGAGAGTGGTTTGTCTGTTGGCTGTTTGGTGACACCTCTGTAGGAGTGAGAGTGCACTGCAACGCTCTGCCTCACTGGTTCAGGAGGGTAAACAGATCAATCACTGATACACACTTCACAGCAACTCTTCCCTTGTCTAGCTGTCTGCTAACTCTCTGCTGAGCGATGAATATGAATTGACTGGTGCAACTTTTTCATTCTGTCACGCTCATAATGAATCATTAAAGCATGAGGTCCATTTTTAGCTAAATATGCACGGTTCAAACACCTTAAATGCCTCATAAAAACCCGGATTAAAAAGCGTCTCTGCAGGATTAAAATCAGAGATGATGGTTTGTCTGTAAACTCATCTTCCGCTGTCACACAACATCAATCACTGAATCAAACTTGTAACAAAAATAAACCCTTCAGTCTCACGCTGATTTATACAGTTTGTCATTTCTGACATGAGAGTCTGAGCTTGTGCTTTCACTTCTTTCTTGGAAACTGCTCCATATTCTACATGTCACATTATAGTTGGTTGTAGCAGCAGTACAGCAGACAGACAGACAGACAGACAGGTCACAGAGGGACAGACGGACAGGCGGCGGTCAGTCTCTTTGTTATCTCCGTGTCTGACAGACAGAGAGAGTCTGTGATACTTGGCTGTGACAGCTCGGGCCGACCGTGCTGCCAGTCAGAAGCCTTTCAACGCACCAGAGTCGGCTCATCTGACAAGCCTGTCTCACCCAATAACGCTGCGGGGAGACAGGAGGTGAACACACCCCGCCGTTTGAACCAGCTGATAGGTGGGAGCGTGTGGACGCAGGGGACAGAGGCCCAGGAGGGCAGACAAGGGCGGGACGAGTGTTACTGATCCTGCTCTCCTGAACTCCCAGAGCGGCTCCTCCTTCAAGCCCAAAGGACGACAGAGAGACGTCTTCTCTGAGCGGAAAACTTGTGTTTGAACAGAGACAGGGGGGCGAACTCTGAACAAAGTCGAATGGAAGTGAAGCTGAGTGTCTTTAGCTTGCTACAAACACAAGATAAGTACATGTTTAAGACCGCTGCACTCCAGATACTGCACTTAAACAATGATAATTTGGCTGTTTTGCAGATATTTTATTCTGTAATACTCGGTTTGTTTATGATGTTTAGTTTTACATGACCGAGAACTAAGTGGAGCCAATACGTTTAGAGCTCCCCCTGGTGACTGGCTGCAGTACCGGTTTTCAAGTTCACCCTCCGTCATGGACCGAGCTAATCAGTGCCAAGATATGGCAAGAAAATCTAAATATATGTCAAATACATTCCCTCAACTAGAATTTCCATTTTGTAGTCTTTATCAGGGATGCACCAATCCAATATCTGAAATTTGGAATTGGCCAATATCGTCACATTATCACATTAAAGGCATGTAAAGCCAAAAAAAAAGTATCTAATAGAACAGCCAGGAAATTCTAATTTCTTTTATTGAGATGTTTATTAACCTGCATGTTGGCGTTGTTTTTGTTGTTGTATTTTTTTGACAGGTCTTTGAGGAAACTATTTATGTTGATGTGTTGGGTCTCTGAAACTTGAACATCAAATATGAAAAGATGATACATCTACTGTCCAGTTGTGGACTGTACCAGCCTGTGTGGTCATTTTATTTTAAAGTTAGATAGCAGAATTGTTGAAAAATGCAGTACCTCAAGCGTCCACTTGAAGCTGGCTCTGGAAGAACAGGAAACCACATACACACTGATTCAAAAAGCTGATCTTTACAGCATAAATAAACATGGTTACAGCCTGGTTCAAACAAACTTAATGAGTCTGAAAAGCTTTTTTATCACACTGTGTGGGGTGAATTTTGAGGCTAAAAAGTTTGCCTCTTTACCTCATTATAACTTGGAGGAAGCTAGGTTGAGGTAAAGCTTTCTAAAATGGCATCCGCTGAAAACAGGTAACGTTACAGAAACATCACTTTTTTAATAAACAAAATGATCTGAGTCAATCAAAGGGTCAAAAGTTGAATGAACTACAGAGTAAGATGTTCATTTAAGCAGGATGAAAACAAAGCTGTTTTTATCTCTGTTTCCATTAGTCTGTTGAAAAGACTGATTATCAGGATCAGAGTCTGCCTTTGTTTCCTGATATTGCCTCATGTCTCATTTCCTACATCAGCTGTTTTTCTTTAAATGGTTCAGTTTTGTCTTGAAGTCACAAACTTAGCTCTTTGTTCTCTACTTTGCCTGCAGAGCGTCCCGTCACAAAGTGGATTAAAGACATTATCTGTTGTTTAAGAGAGATCAAAGTGAAGAGGAGGCACCTTCACACACAAAAACCATCAGCGTGGAGGAGATTGTTTGCACTTTGTCGAAGGCGGGCCTAAATTGCCCCCCTGTCTCCTTGACTCGATCTGCCCAGCTGGTTCAACAGATGCTCCCGGCACAGGTCAACGCTGCAGACCTCTGATGCCTCATTGGTTGTTGACACAACAAAACAGTGTTTCAGGAGGGCCAGAGTTTGTTTGTGTGTGTCAGAGCTCGGTGTGTTGCAGCAGAGAGAAAGCATTACTCATATTTGGCAGAACAGCGTATCCCCCGGTCTAGAAGCTTCCCTCCATCTCTCCTGTAACAGTGAATACGGCGTGATGGAGCTGCAGTTTAACACACTGGCATGAGTCCCAGCACTCTCCGCGACAAATCAATATTTAAAAGATTGGCCACAGAATGGGTGTTGAAGTAATGGGTCGACAGCCACCGCAGGTGCACACTCTGAGTGTCAGCCCAAAAAGCGGTTTCACCCCATGGCTTCTGAAAATACACCACACTCAGATCTGATTCACAATTTCTACATTTCCAGAAGCGTCAAGAAGGGATTTAAAGTTCATACTCCCTCATCTGAGAAGCAGAAGTAAGGATTTCTTGGTGAAGAGTACGATCTGCGGGGTGTAAAAAGGAAAAATACCTTTGACGGACATTTCTATCAACTGCTGCTGTGCAAACCAGCCAAACCTCATCTTATCTGTGTTACCGCATCTTGTACGAGTGTGGGAAGTGTTTTCCTTTACCAAATAATCTCCCTCTGCTTTCTTTTAACTTGCATGTTTATTTCTTGTTGAGAATCTCCAGCAGGATGCTGAGGAATATGCTCTCTGACACAAACCCCACAGCAGTGTCTACAGGCATTAAAAATAACCTTCGAGAAGTATTTCATCTCTAAGCTGATAGTTCTGCATCAATACAACTTAAGTCTGTTTCATAACCAGTTATAAACTCCTCACAGAAGCTTTAAATAACGAACAGCAGCTCTAAATGTGCTTGGCGTTGTGATGGCGTCTTTACTTTCATCTGTGACCTTACAAACACTTCATGTCCGTCACACATCTCTCTGTGGTTTCCTCCTGTCATCTTCACACAGATTTAATGCACTTTTTGCCTTATCCTTTCTCATGTTTTCATTCAGAAAAAAAAAAATCTCTGTGCTGGGCTTAAACAGACTCATATTTATTAGCGACAATCATCGTACCATTATTGAAGAGGTAATCACACAGTAAATTAATTACTATCATTACCCAGCTCTCGCTAATCACCCAACTGTGTTAAATACTTGATTCTGATTGGTCAAAGGCCCCTTAATTAATTAACAACTGTAATTAATTCTCAATCACAACAGAGACCCCAGGGACAGCGTGATCGAACATGCTGATCCCGGGAGTAGACGTGACGGACTTACAAAAAGGAGACATACTCAAGATATATGCAAAATATACAAGAGATGGAAGATACATGCTAGATATGTGCAAGATATATGACAAATAAAAGCAAGTTATACGTAGGACATATGTAAGACAGATGCAAGAGTTATGATGAATGAAAGGCTTGAAATAAACAAATGAAATGCAAGATATATGCAAGATCTATGCCAGATTAGAGCAAAATGAATGCAAGGTGTATGTAAGAAATATGCCAGAAAAATGCAAGATATTAGCCAGACATATGCAAAATATACGTAAAATGCATGGAAGGTGTGTGCTAGTTATGTGCAAGATATATGATAAATAAAAGCAAGATATATGCAAGATATATGTAAGACAGATGCAAGAAATGTCATTAATGAAGGCAAGAAATAAGCAAATGAAATGCAAGATATATGCAAGATCTATGCCAGATTAGAGCAAGATGAATGCAAGGTGTATGTATGAAATATGCCAGAAAAATGCAAGATATTAGCCAGACATATGCAAAATATACGTAAAATGCATGGAAGGTGTGTGCTAGTTATGTGCAAGGTATATGATAAATAAAAGCAAGATATATGCAGGACGTATGTAAGACAGACGCAAGAAATATGATGAATAAAGGCAAGAAATAAGCAAGTTATATTCAAGATACAGGCAAGACATATGTAAAATATATGCAAGATCTATGCGAGATTAGAGCAAGATGAATGCAGAAGAAATATGCCAGAAATATGCAAGATAATGGCCAGATGTATGCAAAATATACGTAAGATGTATGGATGGTATGTGCAAGATGTATGCTAAATAAAAGCAAGATAATAGGCAGGACATATGTAAAATACATGCAAGATCTTTGCCAGATTAGAGTAAAATGAATGCAAGGTGTATGCAAGATATATGCCAAATATATGCAAGATATATGCAAATTATATGCAAGATATACACAAGACATATACAAGATATAGGCAAGATTTATGCAACATCAGTGCAAGATATATTCAAGACATGTTTAAGATATATGCGAGATAAAAGCAAGATATAAGCACGATATATGCTAGTTATACGTAAGATGTATGTCAGATAAGATCTGCAAATTTTATGCAAGATAAATGCAAGATATATGCGAGACATACATAAGATATGTGTTAGATATAGGCTAGATGTCAGCGTGATAAAAGCAGGATAGATGCAAGATTTGTGCCTAGACATATGTCAGATATAAGCAAGACATGCTGTTTCTGTCATATGTTAAAGCAACAGTGCATCACTTGGCACGGAGCAGGTCAGGTAAGACAGGAAGTCAAGCACTGAACCAACTTTTAAAAACCCTGTTGACTGTCAAACTTTATAACATCACTGAGTTTTGTCAGTGCAGTGCCTGACTAGGAGACAACAGGTTAGAGGTTTGAGGTTTGAAGAAGCTGGTAAAGACAACAAAGAAGAACAGAGGCCTGTCTTTGGGTTCGAAAGCACATGAACTTTTGTCATTTGATTCCAGTTTTCAAGCAGTGTAGCCGCTAACTTGTGTTAATAGGCGCAGGGGTACGGAGGCGAACAACAATGGGGTGACAGACTTCAAAAAGCTGACGACTGATTACATCATTGTTAGAGAACAAGCCCACCCATCAACTTCAATGCAGCTCATTCAAGGACGCACCCACCTTGATGCTTGATCCCATTTACCTCCATATTGAAAGTCCATTTGACTGTAAGTGTCTCGTCAGGGAATTTTTCCTCATTGAGCAGGTAGTCAAGTAAAATTACTACTGACTCTGGAGAGAAAAGTTATGCATAACGTTCTTGCTGACCACATATTAGACGACTTTTAGATCCTGGACAATCACACACGAGGATCACGATCTTTGGATCACACACACATGACGACTCCAAGAGAAACTACACCACACACTCAATGTTTGGAGCTTAAGTAACTTCAGAAGATAAACAACTATCTACACAAAGTCACATCCCTCTTTGTTGCTCTACTACAAGATGACCTTACCGGTTTGGTGATTAACTCTCAAAGACGTTGAAAGAATAGGGAAGTTTGTCAAACAAGATTAGGAGCGAGTTAACTGCAAGCTCAGTCACTCTGCTCAGATTAAATGCAACGCAGCACACGGCCATATTTCTGCTGACGGCATCCCTCTGCTGCTCACAATTACTACGTCTGCTGTAGGGATGAAATATTTTGTGACTTCAGCTTTGAAATTCATTTACGTAATTAGGCGCAGCACAGTTGTACCGTCTGCGCAGACGTTTGGAGAGGATGGACAGACCTCATTCACCGTGACCAAAGCTTTCAAATCGACTCCCTAAATTTAGAAAAGGGGTCTGGAGCTTCGTCTGGGAGGATTTTCCCTCCAGGATGAAACGGCTGCCCTCTTTTCAGAGTATGTTCTCATATTCAGAATACAAATGCAGCCAGTGAGTAATGGAAACGGACCTCGTATGAACTTAATGAAACAATAGAGCACTCAACATCAATCCATCTATTCAAATCTCATTTATGACAATGGAACTAATAGCTTTTCTGCACACACGCTCACACACTCCCACACTACATTTGATAGACCTGACTCTAATAAAATAAGAGCCTCACCACTGAGAATTCAATGTGCTCTTTTCAAACAAGAAAGAACTGTTTCTCTCGTTTTCAAATGAATCTAAACTGAAGCGAACGCCTCCTCAGACTGCCTTCAAAGTCAGCTGTGATTACACTGAAAAGATGAGAGCAAAGAAGAAGATTTCAACACAGTTTCAAAGTGAAAGATACAAGAGCATTTATCTTTCGGCTGCACTGATGCAGGTCAAACATACGTGTGCAGGAGTGTGACCTTCATTTTGACAGGTGCAACCTCATTTTCATACAAAGTGAGGATGTTGCTGCCCTGGCAGAGCTGGTCACACATTTACATACAAATAAGACAAGATGCAAACAAGGACACGATGCAGGACTCTATGAATGTATTTAAAGTGAGTCTTGTTTTTGTGTTTGATGATCACACACAACAAAAAATATAGGAAGTCTCTCCATCTACAAAAGCCCTGCCAATGAAGGTCTGTGTTGGTGGCCAACAGGGGGGGGGGACTCCATGCAGTGCAACAAAAAATAAAGTCCATATAAGCTACTTTATGACTTACTTACCATAAGGGTTGGGAATTTTTTTAAATCAGTTTATGCTCTAAATCAGTAGTTTTCGAAGTGTGAGGTGCGCCTCTCTTGGAGTTCGCCAAAGAGTTCCAAGGGAGGCGAAAACACAAACTTATCAACTGTCCCCATATTAAGCAACTTCTCAGACCCCTCAAGCAATTCTTTCACTTCCAATACAATTCCAATATTGCAGCCTTGAGTACTAAACAATGTTTTATTGAGCCAAAACCATTTCAGCATTAAAGGTGTGACATCCAACTCGATTTGTACAGTTGTGCCTTAAAGTTTACACCCCCTCCAGCAGAATTTTCTGATTTTTTGGCCTTTTCTCAGAAAATATGAATGATAACACAAAAACCTTTCTATCACCCATGGTTGGAGGTTGGGTGAAGACATTTATTAACAAAAAACTGTGTTTACTCTTTTTAAATCATAATGACAACAGAAACTTCAAAAATGACCCTGTTCATTTTTTTATACCCACACACTGATTACAAGCAAATAGATCACAGGTGAGGATGGTTACCTTTAGTAGACATTCAAACACATTTGTGTTCACTTTTGTGCATTTATCAGGACAAAACCACCAGAGTTGTGTAAACTTCTTAACAGGTTCGTTTTTTAAGTTTCTGTTGTCATTATGATTTTAAAAGAGTAAACAGTGATAGAAAGGATTTTGTGTTATCATTCACATTTTCTGCGAAAAGGCCAAAAAATCAGTAATTCTGCTGGAGGGGGTAAACTTTTGGGCGTAACTGTGGGTCTTTAAGGCTTGAATAAGCCATGGGAGAATGTTCAAGTTTAAATGTATTAAACTTCCTCAGTTTCCTCACAGGAAATTTGCACATGACGAGTTTTGCACTCAGCTGCAACATCTTTTTCAGACTTAAACGAAAAAGTACTGCCACACAGCCGATATAAATTCTTGTCCTTGCTACTTTGTTATGCTGTTGTTGTGATCACATGGGCTCTGCATGCAGGAGCAGAGTCAAGGATCGACTGCCGATATCCAATGTTCCTTTTTTTGCTCATATTGGACCAATATCCCTTATCAAGAACCGTTTGGGACCACCCTAACTAGGACCAAATTTAACAACTTTACTGGAGTTTGAAGACTGACGCTTTCCTCTCAATGAGCAGTGAGTGCTGTTGTTGGCCTTGAGGCTGGATAAAAGAGGGGGATCATTGTTTTGACATAAAATAAAACAAGAATTGATTCGAGAAAGTTCATTTTTTTTGTCCTAATATTAACGGTGTTTGTTTTCTTTAACACACTTGCTCTCTTTCTCACCATGTGGTTCCAGCTCCTGCTCTTTCAAATTAGCCTGTGGTTTAGATGGAGTCAGCTTTTATGGTGAAGGGTAATATTTTAGCTTTATAGCCTCTTATTAGATGCTGTGATGACATCACTGATACTATATCTATGATTTACACAGACTATGCCAACAATAAATGAGCACTGATAATATACATTTGTATTCTTTCCATCTCCAGCAATAGTCGCTACATATTTCAACTTTTGATGGGAGCAGAGGATAACAACTGCAGAAACTTCCCAGATCAAATGATGATATTCTGGGAAAAACTGTTTCACTACAGATGATGCAATTGTAAAGGCAGTGATTTAATCACCTGTGTGTATTCTGACCCGGATGATTTGCTGTTGTTGAATTGATTTACAGAAATCTGTAGTTCAGGGGTCATTCAGCCCTCAGGGATGATGGAGTGCAACGATAAAAGCAGCTCATGAAAAATAACTGGCTCCCTGAGAGATGTTCAAACACTGAGGCCTTTTCAGAAGAGGCCTGTTCTTTTTTTTTTACAGTTCCTAATGAAATAAGAAAGATTAAAGGAGCTTTTATGTACTCCTTACCCTCCTGACGACTCAGGAACAACAACAGACATTCCCTAAGAGGTCGTCGGTAGCAGCAGCCTCAAAGAGGAATCAATAGTTATCATGTCTGGACGGCTGCTCGGGTGGATTTCTTTCTGTAAATACTGGGGATGAGACGGTGAATCAAAGTTACGACTGAAGGAGACAGCAGTGGTTTCACACCCAAACCATCTGTTACAGATTCGAACTAAAGGAACAATAAAGGATTGTGGGTAGAGCTGGGGGTGATAGATTGGTGTGCCTCAAGACGCCGATGATTTGATGTCAGAATTGATTGGTGGTGGTTCAACATTTCCCCCTCAGAGGGCTGTGACTGACCGTTCTGGCCTGACTCTTCCTGAGGAAATGTAAGATATCAAGAGGCAGAACTGAGAACTGTGTTTATGAAGGGAGGAAAAACCCACTTTTTTCTTTAACTTGAATGTTTTTAACAGCAAGTAGACAGCAACTCCACTGGGACACAAAAGAAGCTTCACTTCAACCGTTTTGAATGTCGCACACTTGGATACAAAAAGCAAACTTCAACATGAGCAAGTGGTTTAAGATCAACTTTTACATAAAGAACAGAAATATAAGTGCATCAGCTTTGCATATGCACAATTGGGTCACATCAAACCGTGGCTTACATCTTCAGTCCTGTATCAACGCAGAAGCCTGAAGTACACGTCCTTCAAAATGTAACTGTGAGACAAAACAGTGTGCTTCATATCATCCCACACAGGCCACACATCGCTGAAGCCACCGCTCTTTTTCTTGTCATTTTTACAGTGTGATCAATGGCAACATGCATCTAAGCTGTTTAAAAATAAGATGCACAGAGTTGCAGTCACATCTGGTGTGTTTCAGGTGTAAGAGAGGGGTCAGAAACAGTCGGGCTATCAAAGAGGCCACACTGCACACAAGTGTTTTGAGAAAATATTGCAAAGCAACTTTGACTCATTGACACCCAAGTATGTAGAGCTTATGACCACATCGAACACTTTAGCCAGTGACTTTTCAGACCCCTCTATCAATTCTTTTTCAGAAAGAGGGACCTGCAACAAATCAAGCAACTTTTTTCTGGTGTTACTGAAGACTCAAAGAGACCCCAATGACTCAAATACACCAGATGCATCTCAGGACTTACTCAGATCAGTTTCCATTCAAGTCAATACATCAAGTCATGCTCGATCTGCTCTGTTGGGGTCCGGCTGGTTGCCATCCTGGTTCTGCCAGATATCTAAGCTGTGACATAAATTCTTCATCGGCCAGAACAAGCAGGATAGGAAGTTGTGTGCAGAAAATACCTAAAAACACCCAGTGACTTTCAAAATAGAACAAATCTTGTCCAAACCAGATGGTATTTATCTTGACTACAACAACAAACTGACATAATGGGCCACGCCAGACCAGGAGTTTGAGGTTTTACCATAGACTGTATAAAACATGGACGTAGTCCCCGTGATGTCCCCCGTCTGTTACTGCAGCTCCGTTTTGAAGCAAAACAACTTTTTTTGGCTTCGTGAGTGCGTGACTTCTGATACCGCCACTCGAGGAGCAGCAGCTTTTTAGCACTTCCGCATTGTTTCGTTTTTCAGACCAGAGGTTGCTGCTTGGGTTTTACAGCCCAACATGAATGAAAGTGAGGGAAAAAAGGCAGTAGGTGATTTTCTTTTCTGCATGTATACACAAAGAAAACCAGATCCCCTGCTGTGACTTTACACTCGAGTGATGACCTTAGACAAACCGCTGGGTGCATGTCAACGTACTGAGTTATTCTAGCCGACCACATGTGGTATCACAGCTGTATTCACAGCTAGCAAACCTGATAGGTGATGTGTGAACCCCAGGAAGACTAGCAACCACTTTATGGAAGCGACTGAGGAGCCAAATAAGAATAAAGGTAGCTGCAGTGCTTCAAAGCAAAAAAAAAAACCATATAAATCTTTGACATGTATGTCTTTATTGTCACTATCAGATTTCCACTTCCTGAGCACATGAGCTGAGTGTTGCTGCATACCACAGGACATCCCTGTCTGCTCAATGACACGTGTGCACTCATGCATCCTTAAGACCCTAAGCTGCACAAAGTGCTGCATGAGCCTCACTTATTCCAACCTCTAATAATCCCACTGAAATATTACAGATGCTTTGCAGGACATGAATATTTATAATATTAGCAGAGAACAAGATAACAACAAGATGTCCATTCATGTGCGAAAATTACAATCCCTTATCCTACATCCTGCTGCGTGGAGCAAATGGCCAAATCCTTGCACACTATCTTTCAGGAGATCTTTTCTACTCAGTCCAGTTCAGGAAAAAGTTTGCACAGCGGGTAATGGTCTGGAACATTCACTACAGGCAAAAGGGTGAGGGTTCGTGTTGCGCCTGTTGGAGACGGGGTGAAGTTGTTTATTCTGTTGTTCCTTTCAGAGGTCAGTAATATGTTTTCTTTCTCCTCCTGCATGTGCCACTCCATCCAAACCAGGCAGAGTATTTTGAGGTGTGTGAGAGCCCAGCTAACAATGGCAGCCTCCTGTCGTGCGCTACATGTGTGGAAGGCAATTCGGGGGAACATCATTGTCCTGAAATTACCTCGAAAATGTCAGGAGTTCATGTGTGAGAGAGGCTTAGCACAGCGTGGTGCCATTTTTGTAAATTATAGCTCTATTTAGAGGATAAGGATAATAAAGCAGGGTTAGGATTTAGGATGAGGCTTCCTGTGAGTGACAGGATGCTGCAGCAGAAACATTGTGTGTGTGTGTCATGTTGCTTAAATGATAACTTCTGGTTCCCATAAAGCGAATATCTCTCTTTCTGGATGCAGATTTCTCATTGTAGGAAAGCAAATTGGACTTTCATTCTGCAGAGCTGAACATGTCCCAACATCTCCCTTCCTGTTTGAAGAATGCACATTTTTCACACTCCTGCTGTGATGGAGCTGTGCCTGTGAACTGGACATAAAAAGAAAGGTTACAACAGAAGCCAAACTGGAGACTGTCAGCAGCAGGTTGTTAGCGAGGAGGAGAAGAAGAAGTAGAGGAAGAGAAAGGGTTTCTGGGCTGCTGTTATATAAGCAGCACAGTCTGTGAAAAGCTGCATGTTGAGCTGTAGACCCCTGTGATTTCCTCCTCCTTAAAAGCAGCTGGGGAGCTGAATGCTCACATCATACACTCTATAGCCCCCCTTCAAAAACCTACATCACTCCACAGCTCTCATCATCATAAACAGAAACATTTACAGTCTTTTCTCACCCAGCAGAGCTTTTCTAAAACTTCTGTTTGTCTAATATCAGCCTGCCATCTCAGCTGTTCCAAAAACTAACATACTCTTATCTGACATTCAAACTAATGAGCTTAAAAGTTGGAGCAATAATGCAGCAGTAACAGACTTTAAACAGCTTCAGCATCCTGATAGTTTCCTCTGCAGTGTCCAAATGAAACTGCAGGAAAACTCCTCATTCATATTCCAGCAGCTGGTGTAGTCATTAATTATGAATAATGAAGTACTTTTAGATATCTCATATTAACAGCTCAGGCTGTCGTGAAGCTCTGAAACAACAGGGAGGCAAGCTGTGAGCCGACGCTGTAGGGTTCGGGTTTTAACTCGAGAAACTGCAGAACGACGGTGTGGAGGTACAGTGTTATATGTCTGCCATAATAACACAGTGGTGAGTGAGCTCACTTTTAAGAACTGCGCCCAAGTTTGAACTCAGAAAGACAGATGGTTGATTTGGCTCCCTAAAGGCCACTTTAGCATTTATGTTGCTCAAAGACCGTCTGCAAATTGCAACATGGAAACAAACACGAAAAGGTATTGCGAGGGAACGCAATACTCTTTCCCCCCAAAAAAATCTCACCGTGACCCTTAGGGTGCTCCGTACATTCCAGATACGAGTCTGGAAAACTTTAAAAAACTATCACACCTCGTAGAAATGTTCCTCACATCCTTACGCTACGGTGATATGAAGATGTTATTTGGCTGCATTGTGTTCAAGTCTTTATTTCACTGAGGAGTTGGTTTTTCTAATAGTTAGTAGGTTTAAGAAAATCAAGTCATAAGTTTTGTTTTCCAATGGTTGACAGCTGCCGTTGGTGAGTAGTTTTAATCGGGGACATAAGGAACTTCAGGAAAGAGAGCCAAAAAGAGATTAGACCTTCGAAAGGAAGAAAAAAAATTCTTTTTTTTACTCAGCATCTCCTAATATTCTCTACTGCACAGACTCTGGCTGCACAATGGCGGCCAAATCTGGCTCCAGTAAGGGTTTTTTTGGCTTCAAAATCATTCAACATGACATGAATACAAGAAACGTGAACACTAGTTTGGTGACCACAGAGGATGTCAAATTGCAGCATGATTCCAGAAGAGAGAAGCAGGATTAAACTGAACTTCTTGGTGTATCAATACATTTCCAATATACAGATAGATGAGGAGACATGATCTATTGATCCTGAACTGACATTTAACAGGAACATTAAACGCACATTATGGTTATATCTCCTCCTTGTGTCAATGGAAACTAACTTCATATCCATAGTTCTTGTGAAGCTACTGGAAAAACTGATCCAATTATCCTCATAAAAAGCGAAATACATAAATCTAAGATGGACTTTATTGATCCCGCAGAGTGCTACAACAGCAGGACTCAGAAGTAAATAAAGTAGCTGTGCCATTTATTGTTAAAGTAAAACTCTGTGGGGAACCTGAGCCAATTTGTCTCAAAAAATAAGCATAGCTTTTGGGCATTTTACCAGAAGAATGCACAAATGATCAATTGATATTCTCTGCTAATGTTAATGTAGATAAATTGAATGTTTATCTCTAATAACCTGAGATGCTTATTCTCTAGAAAGTTGCATCAAGGAACAGGAGACATAGTTTAACGGTCCCTGAATTTTAAGATGTTATGACCAGGAAACAGATTATTTTTAAAACATGCATGAAGTGTTCTCGTCGTCTTGTGTAATAAAGATTAATTTGTGTTTAAAGTCCCTGCAAACTTTTGGATGACCTGAGCAGACCTGTTTCCGAAGAAGCCTTTCCAAGTGATGGATGTGACAGATTATTAATCTCATGCTGGGAAGTTGTTACATAACAGCAGCAGGTTATCCAGGCGCGTCAAAGAATAACACGAGGTAGAGAGTAAATTAACATCCTCTCCTATTTTAAAACACACTCGCTGTGTTTTATTGTTCCTGTGAAAAGTCTGCGTGAGTCAGTGAAGTCCATCCATCAGCTGATCCATCAGATAAAGAGAGAGAGTGGTGGAGTCTAACAGCACTGCAACAAGGACAACTGCCAGATTGTTTCTTTCATGTTGATCAATCAGCAACTATGCAAGACACTCTAAAGTCCTGAGACATGCCATTACATGTTCTTAAGCATTTTAACTGTGCAGAAATGATTGAAAAGCACATTAAGAGCCAATGGTGTGCAGAAAGGGTGGCCAATTGTTAAGCCAAATGCTTGCTCAAGTGCTCTCCTTGAAACCCAACTTGCCTTAATGCGCCTTGTAAGCTAAAACACGCGCTAAAGCGTCCTGGTTGAGAGACCACACTAACCTGCCCATTTGGCTTTTTAAAGCATAATAAACAGGCCCCCTGTGAAGCAAAACATGCATATGTGCCCTCCCTGGTGCCAAACTTGTGCTATAGTGCCCTCTTGGGAGCCAAAACACTCTAAGATGCCCTCCTTGGAGTTAAACTTGCCCTACAGTACCTTCTTGGGAGCCAAAATAAATGGCAAACCACAGTAATCTGCCCATTTTGGCTTGTTTACACATTATAAACTGGCCTCCTGGGAAGCAAAACACATGCTTAAGTGCCCTTTTGGAAGCCAAAACTTGTGCTTAGGAGCCAAAACACAAGCTATACTGCCCTCCTTTGTGTTAAACTCGCGCTGAAGTGCCTTCTTGTGAGCCAAAACACACACTTAAGTGCCCTAGTGGAAGCTTAAGTGCCTTCTTGAGAGCCAAAACATGTAAAGGTATCCCCTTAAGAGCCAAAATGTTCAAGAGTGCCCTCTCAGGGGCCAAAACCTTTGCTAAAGCACTGGCCTTGGTGCCAAATTTGTGCTTGAGTACCTGATTGGGATCCAAGACATACACTTATGTGCTCTCATGGGAGCTAAAGTGCACTCATAGGAGCCAAAACACTTGCTTAAGTGCCCTCCTGGGAGCCAAACCATGACAAACCACACCAACCTGTCCCTTTGGCTGGTTAAAACGTGACAAAATGCAGTCCTGGGAACCAAAATACATATTTTAGTGCCCTCTTCTTGGGAGCCAAAATATGCTTAAGTGCCAAAACACATGCTCCTTGGTGTCAAGCTTGCCTTTCTTGAGAGCTATAATGCTGTCTTGGGAGCCAAAACCCACTATAGTGCCTTCTTAGGGGCCAAATTTGTGATTGTGTGCCCTCCCAGAAGCCAAAACGTGCGTGTATGTGCCTTTTTTTTTCCGCCCCTGCCCTTCAAAATGTCTGTGCTCGGGACTGTTAAGAACTCACACATTGCTTTCTTATTCCATTTAATCCTTGTTTTTCTAAATTCATCCACGAAATGCAATTGTGCTCTGGATTAGTTTACATGTAAGGTGTTGAAGCGCTGTGAAATCAGCAGGCGATTCAGTGTTACTCTGTGCTTATGCCAAACACAGAGAGATATTCAGGAGTTCTCAGAGCTGAGGGGCGGATTAAAAAATGCATAACATCAGGAGGCTGAGGAGGAGAGCAGCAGCAGCAGAGGAAGAAGAGGCGGACAAGTCAGGAGGGGGAATATGGCACTTTGCTGGTTCAAGACCAGGAGGTGTTTGGAGAGGATGCAGCAACACACACACACACACACACACACACACAGAGTCAGGGAGGAGGTGTCCCTTTGTGATGTGCCAGACAGGGAGACCCAAAATATCCAAGAAGAAGCCACTTAAGGTGGACTGCAGAGCACTGGGATCATAATGCAACATTTACAGGCACCATTAGGTGTTAACTGCTGGCTGACATGTCCCAGTGGCTCCGTGATGTGATGTTGGAGCTGTGTGACTCCTGCAGCCAGAGCTGGGTGGAGTGACAGAGGGGAATCCCTGCTGCAATAACAACTTAAGATCCTCCCAGTGGACCAGTAAATTTAGCTCAGTGTTCATGAAGACAGCTGCATAATTTGCTCCAGGAAAGAAAAGAAAATCAATGCGACATTAATGTAGTAACGCAGCCCAAACAGGTCGATTTAAGAGGAAAATCACACAATTATGCACAAGTATGACTGTTGATCGCATTATTAAGGTTGAGTTACGCGCTTCACTGATCCTGTGTTTGCTGCAAGATTTCTAAAGTTGATCCGCGACAGAAAGACATGCATTAAAAAGGGAAATACCTCAGCGTGCATCCTCACTGTCAGGTCAACAGGAGGAGGATGCATCATGTGGAGTTCTCTGGGAATAAAAGCGCATCACGCAGCCCCAGTTTGGAGCCTTTAAAACGGTCTTAATGGACAAGAACTCTCCCCCTACCTTCCACTTTGGTGAGGGTGAGCACCGGACTGTTGCAGGCGGACAGCGGGGCGACCCTTGCGGAGTGTTTCTTCATGGTGCTGAGCTCGGATGGGCTGAGCTCGGAACCGCGTCGACTACATCCCTGAAGCTGATATGGTGCAGACACCAGACCTCTTGATGGGACCCCTTGATGTTCCTAGAGCCGGTGCTCTCTGTCCCCTCACATCCATCCAACTCCCTCTCTCTCTCTCTCTCTTTATGTGTGTGTTTTTCTCTTATTTCCCCCCACCCCCTTCCTCCTCTTGCCCTCCCCTCCTTAAATCTGCCGTTTTCTGTGCGTCCTGCCTGCTCTCTCCTCCCGTGCAGTTTGGCAATTTGCTGCAATTCGGCAACGTCACATATTCATCAGTCACCCCACAGCAGCGAAACCGCCTCCCACCATCCACCCACCACCCACACACACACACATCCACCACCGTGTCCCGGAGCAGGCGTGCCCAGCTGTCCTCCCCGGACCCCCACGGCT
Source organism: Thalassoma bifasciatum (assembly GCA_008086565.1). Taxonomy (NCBI): domain Eukaryota; kingdom Metazoa; phylum Chordata; class Actinopteri; order Labriformes; family Labridae; genus Thalassoma; species Thalassoma bifasciatum. Next base: position 23,355 of record RPOG01001570.1, read on the forward strand.
CCTCCGGGGGGAAAAAAGCTCCCACCTGGAGGAGCGCAGACAAACTCTTGGCTCTGAATCTTCTAGTATATGCAGCGATGATTCAACAAATACTGGTAAGGTGTGTGTTATTGGGCAGTTAAACCCATCAGTACTTTAATTTTGGAGGCTTAATTGAGTAACTATAAACCAGAATAGTCTTAATTAACACCCAGAGACCAAATAAAATACACACAGTCAACCATAAAATCCATGTCCCACTCAGGATCTCAGCCTTAGAAATAACCTTCTCCTTAATTTTTACATTTTAAGGTCAATTTTTCTGCATCATGTGTGTAAAAAAGTGTCCATATGATCTTAAATGACCAGGAGAATTGTGGTAAATGACCAAAGAGATACAACTTTCTTCTGATTGTTTTCAAGGTCACCCTGATCCTCTTGATTTTACAGTGTAAAAATGATTATTTCTCTTCTTGTTTGGCTCTAAAAGATATAATAACAATTTCAGTTAAAGTGACTATGAGGAGAATTGGTATGAAGCTGATTTGTTTTGAAAGTGAAAGCGGATTTGATCTTCCTTATAGTGCTACTTTTCTTCATTTTGGACAATTTTCACTAGAAAGAATACAATGAGGTAACGCGATCATCAACAGTTAAGTCGAACTGTTGTTTTTGACAACAAGCAAACTTTGTTAGTTTGTACAAAACCCCCTGGTCTGGAAATATGAGACAATGCATAAGGGCTGAAATCTGCTGTTCGTCAAGTTTCCACTTTAGAAGACACTTACACACCAGGTACAAAAAAAAAGCTGTTTTTAGAACCAAAATTAAAATGTTTACGTCCTGGTATAAAAACTGCCCCACATCTGAATGGCTGATTTTGGTAACGACACACACTGTACAGGGGGTGATTTTATTTTTTCTAGCTCTGAAGTTTAAAATATTAAGATTGAGAGCTCGCCCAATCAGAGGCACAGCTCAGCTTACATAAGTGACGGGCTCTCAATAGCTGTTATTATGGAGACGCATCCCTGTCACATCTCCAATATTGCTGCACCAGCTGTTTTGTTTCAAAGCTCAGTTTCAGAAACAGGCGGGTGATATTCCATGTATTATACAGTCCATGGTTTATACTCTGGTTTAGTAGCCAGGTACTGTATATTCAGTGCTACTCACAGTTTGTTGCTCTGAGACCTGTAACATTAGTGAATCCTGGTTGTGTCCTACCAGTGCTCATCTACCAACTCTAGCCTTACCAAGCAGAGCAAACGTAACCTGGCTCTTGATTTTATTGACAGACTCTCAGGTTTGAAAAGACCACTGCAGAATAAATGCTGCATGTAGGTTGGGATGAACATTATCACAAACAGCTTGACCCATGTTTTAGCCTTTAGTTCATGCTCTATCACTCTCCTGTTTAGCTTTCTTCTTCTCTTATGTCTCTTTTGTTTCCACTATTACTATGAAATCAATCACAGAAATTGTTTCCAACTGAGAAAAAACCCAGATCTCTCTTCTCACTGCTAAACTTCATCAGCTGGCGTGGTGTTGTAATGGAGACTTCTAATTGCTGTAAACCAATCTGGTCCAATTCGACCCAATCAGGAAGCTAGGAATACAAATTTTAAAATAACCTATTTTAGTGCTGATAATCTCATTTTAAATTTGGGATTATGATCAGGTATACAAATAAATGGATATGGGACGTTTTCAAGATCATTTTCTCACAGTCATTTTAACAGCAAAAACAGACAAATCAAGGGCAGTTTAGGGACACTAAATTATTTGTAATCCTCTAACCCAATACAGCCTCACACTCAAGTCTATTAGCCTTGAATATTTACCACTTAATCTCCTCCCATTTTCGTTTGAACACTACAAAACGAAAAGCTGGATCAACATGACAGGCTGATTCATCCTCAGCTCACTTCTGGTCTGTTTGCTCAGTCTAATTGTCAGCTTTTGTGAGTCAGAGCCAAATGTGCTGACACAGAAGGAGGAGAGATACGGCTCTTCCTGACCTGATGTTGAGAGTCATACCTCCACTCAGCACGCCTGCCAGTACGATGTTCCTGCACCTGTGCTCTCATTTCCTTTAGAAACTTTCAAATCCAGAACTCAATCCAAAAAGAAAATGGAATGAAACTTATTTATCTCTCAGACTTTTACATTTTAAAGCCAAAGAAGTTCTGTAACTGTAGAAACATCTCCAACAACCCACGCTAAATCCACTTTTTCTTGGCATTTAACTGTGAATGCTGTGAGTATGACTTACTAGAAGTGTTTTAAAGAAGGTTACCTGAGGTCAGGGACTGCTGTAAAAGTAAAAACTAAAGATGGATGGATGAACTCACAGCCTCAAAGTTTTCAGTGCTTGAATAAACTAAACTTCAGGATAGAGTCTCAAAGTGTCAAAAATATGCTGTGTAATACTGTGTATGTGTATTATAGAGTTTTAAAATGCAAAAAGAGGAAATGAGAGTGAGAAAAAAAATCTGATAAAGCAATTTATTGAAACCAATCAAAATGAAATACTCTGATTAAAAGTATTAGACCACAGCCTTTAAAAGACAAAAATTGCAAAAAAATGTGGATTCAATGTCATTTTTTGACATAAGTGGAATCTCCTGATGATACCTGAGCCGTGGCTGCAGAGTTTTCTGTCGTCTCTGTTTCTCTACATGACTCAGAGCTGGCTGATGAAACTGTGACTGACCTGCTGCATTTCAGTCCTGATAGCTTTCACTTTCACACCACTCCTCTCATGTCCAGTCTTTGACTTTGCCAAAGTCATCAGAGTGCAAATTACACTCAAAGCGTTGAAGTGAGAAACATTTTCAGGGCTCATCCAAAAGGCGAGTATGAGGAAAACCTCTTCTCTTTCGTGTGACGGGAAAAAAAATTGGTTTTCGAAGCTGAAGTGACAAGTCAGAGCTTCACATCATGTATCACAACGCTCTTAAACTGAGGGCTGTCCAACTGTCTGTAGGAGCAGCTGTTCAGCTGAAACTGTGCCTGGAAAGTAGAGAAAGTACGCAGATTCTTCGCTCAAGTAGAAGTGCACATAATTATGTAAGATGAGGATAAAGTAGAGAGAATTATTCAGTTTCTTTTCTGACGTAAAAGCAGAGAGCAGTCTGTGTGTGTTAGCGTGAAGCCTAAGAGGTGTAGTACAGTACAGATCTTCTATTAGCTGTTTCTGGATTTTTGTTTGGTAAATGGTAAATGGACTTGTACTTCTACAGCACTCTTTAGTCTTTCTGACCACTCTGATTCCTCAATACTACCCACAGCCTCTCATTTACAAACCTCACATTCATATGTTGATGACTGAGGATGCCAAAGTAGAAGATGAAAAATGTAAGGAGTGAAAAGTGCAGACGGGACTTCTTTGCAAATAACCTCTACTCTTTTTACATCACTTCGATCTGATTCTCTGCTTGTAGTCTTCTTTTTGTGCCATAGTTTTGGAGCAATCCAGCTCTAAAAGATCCTGAGTGATTGAAAGAGTTGTGTCATTCAGCTTTGTTGAAGACTTAATTTTGAGTATTCCTAACCTCACGTCAGTAGGAATCACCTCTCATTGATAAAACTGAGACAAACGCTCTGTTCTTATTTCATTCTGTTTGGTCCAAATCTGTTCAATTTCCTGTCCTGTTCCCTGTATGTTGAACATGCAACTTTTGTTTAAAGTTTCCATAAAGTCCTTTTACACAAAGAAGAACATGTCAACTTTCAATCTGTTCCCATTGTTTCAACCCACTGCAACCCTGTGGTGCATAGTGGTCACTACAGTGGACACCTATTTGAAACTTATTTACTCCTAAATTCAGTGGTTCATGTGGTGGAAATTCATATTAGCCTGTGTCAGGATATTTTTGTTCTTCTTAGGGCCTGAAAAAATGTTCTCAATTCTTTTCCCAAATACATATATACATCTAAAAAAAGTTATAGACAAACATTTGAGGGTAAAACAGTGTAATAACTATAAATCATTTGATGTTAAAATGGATGAAAGAGAATTAAAATGTTTCGCAAAGCATTAAAAAAAGATTATTCATGAAAATACCAAAAAAAGGAAAGACGTCAAACAAAAAATAAGTCATATTTCCATTAAGTTCACACTGTTTTAAGTTGAATGCTCAGTTAAACATATTTGAAAAAAAACTGAAAACTTTGTTTAATGTTTTAAGACAAATAAAAACACTCAAGGGAAAAATCCTGACACTGACTTTCATAATTCATGCATCAGAAGGTTAAAGCTGCTATGACAGACTTTTACATATATGACCTGAGCCTGGTGACCAGCACAGACATAGCAGACCTTTTTAAAATGTTTTGTGTTACCCTCTATCATCAACAGTTTCATGAAGACAGATCTCAAATGTCTTTCTTCACTGTCACCAAGACCTCTGCCGTGGAAAATGTAAACATTCAGTATCTGTGTGTTACCTCTTCTCACACCAACCTGTCAGCAGGAGGACAGACTGTAGAAACAGTCGTGTCAATAATGGTCTTGTTTGCTTTTGTAGGTCATAAAGAAGCTTCAGGATTCATTTGTCTGTTTCATAACCAGCTAAGAGCTCCTCAGAGGAGCTTTAACTCCTGAGAGACCAACACACATTTAAAGAGATAACTCATCAGAATGAAGCAGATCGCTGTCAGTGTCACACGTTTAGCTGCTTAGTATTGATTTAAGGAAGCCTTTCTGTCCTTGTGACCCTTTTTTTAGACCTGTGTGTTTGTGTGTGTGTGTGTGTGTGTGTAATGGTTTGGTTCAGCTTTGGTGTGTGTGTGTGTGTGTGTGTGTGTGTGTGTGTGTGTGTGTGTGTGTGTGTGAAAGCCACTGAGTGTAAGCATGCCTAAAGGAAGCTGCACTAAATAATTCACTGCTCAGACTCCACCTCACACTCAAGTTTAACTCCCTTGCCCTGCCTTAACTAGGACAGAGAGCTCGAAAACCACTCTGCCCACACCCACTCTGCCGTCCCTCTGAAACCAGATCCACTGGATCCTACTTCTTTTCCATCCTGTGTCTGCTTTGAAGTGAAAAACGTCAGGATGAGGAGAGAGGATAGAAGAGATGAGGGCTTAGAATAGAGTATATGATGTAATAAATATATCACCTTTGCTGATCCTCCTGGAACCACATTTTTAGGCTTGATTAGGAAAATAAATGTTCAGTTGCACATGCTATTATTGATGGAAAAGGTGCAGCGGGTGAGATCATTACCGATCCTTTTCTGTGACTCAGACTATGTGGAAACACAGAGGAGGATAAAATGCTCTGAGACACCACATGTCAACTCTCTGTGCAGTCATACGCCATATATGAATAGGGATTTTTCTGTATGAGCAATAAATACGTGCAATAAAACTCCTGCATCAGCCTGACTCTATGAATTCTCATTTTTACTCCAACAGAAGAAGATCTGAGATGAGTGGAGATTATTCCTCCATGTACAGAGATGCTCCCTAAAGACGTGCTTGTACTTCCCTCAAATGTTTATTCAAGCTGAACAACCAAAGCCTCATCAGCTATTTTCCAGGTCAGACATCTATAACTGTAGGAATGACTGCTGCAGGCGCCATTATTATAAGGTTTTTCAGAGAAAGAATAAATTTAGTAAAAGAAATTATGGGTGCTAATGGGAAACTGAAGAGAGACAGATATCTCTAAATGGAAAAAATATATTATAGAGAGAAAAGGCATGCTTAGCCTTATCCTTCAGGGAGAGTTTAATGAGTTGATATAGCTCAGGGAAGGCATTTGATGGGGAAAGTGACCTAAATTTGAAGACATAATTCCAGGAAAATGTGCTTTAATGGAATAGCAAGTAATGAGAATGTGTAAAACACTTGAGGAACTACAAAACTACTAACCATTTCTGTTTTCAGCTCTTGCATGAGTGTCCAACTTCAAAAATCTGGTGTAATGTGAGTATTACTGAAGTTTTCTTGGAGTGGAAGAGGTATGGACACGTTCTATGAAAGTTTGTTAGTGTCCAGACTTGTCTATACTTGTCCAGACTTGTCTTCTTCCCTGTCCATCCCTTGTTTCTGCTGTCTTGCAGCTCTGTGATTGGTGCACACTTCAAAAAGTAGCAATTAAAGCTCCTGTAGGCAGTTTTAAGCTGGTTATGAAACAGACTGAAATATGTGTTTTTGACCCAGGGACCAATGGTCATGTGCTGCTGTCAGACAGAAGATTTTTCTTCATATGATTTTTTAAGTCTAACAGTTGCCCCCCTTGTGGACCAGTTGTTGAAAAACACATGCTGAAGCTCTTTTTTTGGAGCCAAAACATACACTGACGCGCCCTTCTGGTTGGCCAACTACACTTATTTGCCCTTTAGCTGGTTAAAACATGATAAACTGCTCACCTGGGAGCCAGAAACACATGCCAAAGTGTCCTCTTAGGAACAAAACATGAGTAAGTTTTATCTTGGGAGCCCAAATACACTATAGTGCCCTCTGAAGAGCCAACTCGGGTGTAAAAATACACATTGAGTGCCTCTTGTGCACAAAAAACCACACTGAAGTGCTCTCCTTGGTGCCAAACTTGTGCTAAAGTGCCTTCTTGGGAGCCAAAACAAATGCTACAGTGCACATTTAGGAGTCCAGATACCCAAAATGACCCCATGGGCACAATAACATGAGCTGGATCGCTCTTGGGAGCCAAATCAAATGCTTTAGTGCGCTCTTTTGTACCAAGCTTGTACTTAAGCGCCCTCTTGGGAGCCAAAACACAAGCCAAAATGCCTTCTTTGATCTAAAATGTGCTACAGTGTTTTATCAGGAGCCAAACTTTGCTTAAGTGCCCTCTCATGAACCAAAACTTATGCACAGGTGCCTCTTTGGTGCCAAATGTGTGCTACAGTGCCCACTTGGGAGCCAATACACAAGCTTAAGTTCCCACCTTGTTGGCAAACTCCTACACTTTGGATGGTCAAGAAGTGTTAAACTACCTTCTTGGGAGCCAAAATGTGGTAAACAGGTCTCTTGGGAGTCCATATACGCTGTAGTGTCTCCTGGGGAGCCAAAACACGGAGTATATGTGCCCTATTTCTTTCGCCCCTGCCCTTTGAAATATCTGTGCATGCCACTGATTGGTAGAAACTACTATTATTGACAGAAAGCCAACCAAGAAATATAGTATAAAAGAAACATCTTCCTTTTTGGAGGCAGAAACCTCTAGCAGAACAAGACCCATAAGGAGGGTTATCAGAGTTTATAAGAGACATGTCAACTTTTTACAGTACACTGCATCCTTATAACAACAACAGCAGCAGATCTTATTCTGAGTGGTAGGTTTTCTCCACTGCGACCTCGAGGCTCGAGCTTAGAGTAATAGGAAGAAGGTGAGATAGTGTCAGTCTATTAAGGGCCAGAAGAGCCAAGAACCAAATTTCAAGATGTGTGAGACGGCAGCACATGTGTGATGCTCTCACTTTTTTTCTTCTTGTCAGTCAGGAGATGAGGAGCAGTTTAAAGTATCTGCGGGATGAAGGATCCTCTAACAGTAAATTCACCTTGAGAGCTAACACCTGCTCCTCCTTCATGTATTGTTTCCACAGCTTCTCCTCCATAACAAATCAGTTGTTTACTGTAATCCTAGTGGGCGGGATGAGTGGGAAGAAAATAAGGCGGTTTGAAATCTATATTATTGATTATGCATAAAAATGCTTCAGCCACAAATCAAGCAGCACAGAGCAGGTGATGAGATGATTGACTCTCAGTGCTAAATCATTTCTTACTGTCTAATCTAAACCAGCCAATAGTGTGGAAGTGTCTGTCTTAATTTGCTCACAGCAGATGTTGGTTTAAACTGTCAGCTGGAGCTGTAGTTGTCACTTTGCCAAACATCAACAGATTGCTTCTCAGTGTTTCTGAAGCAGCTACACAGCTTCTTTGATTTAAGGTAAATCGATCCTTTGTTTAAACCCAATAAACATTACGTCACATCAGCTTAACTCAGCTGAATTTACAAAAGCTTTGAGGCTATGTTCCATGGGAAGGAGGTGCATAGTGAGGTGATAAAGTTATAGAAACGAAATTATCAGGATAGCAAAGGTTGGCATTAAAGAGGGGGTACTCTGCTGTCACACATTTCAAACATGGGTATGAAGCAACAATACTGGATGTTAAAACTAAACGTGAAGTTTTAAAGTTAAGCCTTAAACACCAACATCTGCCTCCACAGCGCTGGCCAATCAGAGAGAAGGGGGTTTGTAGAGCAGGGAGCCTTAAAGAGACAGAAGCATTTCAAAGGGAGGCTGATATAGAGGTTTTCTAAAACACCACAGAGATAAAAATACTGATTTTTTTGAGTTGTTAATGATTTTAAGATACTGTTGGTTCACTAGAAGGACAGAACTAAGAAGCACAAACACTGACAGTTCAGCATTTTATTATGATGAATAAAAGTACATGAGCTCAATCTTGGCTGCAGCACAACTCTGGCTACTTTCCCGCATGTCACTCCCAACTCTCACTCTGTTTACTGCTCTATCATGTGCATTAAAGGTCCAAAAAGCCTAAAAAATAACTCGAAAAAAAGACGTAAAGCCCGTCTTTCGAAGGCCAAAAGAAAGGTTGATGTCAGTGTGGAGTTTGAGAGGAATTACACCTGTCTCATGTGGAAAGAGAAAGAGCTGTTGATGCAACAAAATGTATTTCAGAGAGCAACAAAGGAAACAAATCAAAGGATAGGTCCAGATTTAGTGATGTCCATAATTAAGACATACTGGGGGTTTCGTGGCCCATCTGTCTGAGAAGAAGCACTCAGGTGTTTTTCTGCCAATTTGGCTTCAGTATGAGCCACGAGCACGATTCTGTGGGTGATGCAGAGGCAGCTGTATGAAAGTTCACCAGTAAAACCCCTCACAGTGGCTTTAAAAAATATCTACCTGCTACATGTGCTGTCCTCATTGCTTCAAGGTCAGCAACTGAAGTAAATATTGAACTCACCTTCAGCAGTGACCGAGCGCTTCCTGCTCTCTTTGGACTATTAATGATCAAATATGATTAAGTTTTCCAGTTTGAGATGCCTTTGTTGAAACAGAACAATCTCTTTCATTATGTCTATGAATATGAATGATGCTGTGATTGATAGGGATGTCAAATATTGACAGAGCTGTCCTGAAGGAATCCTTGGAGGGGATTTCTCTGAATATTTGATCCCCCCAGCTCAGTGTCTCCCCGCTCTGCTCCTGTCAGGTCACTTCTGTCCGCTGCTTAGCATGGAGAGCGTGTAGACAGGAGAGCAGAGGGCTTCATTACTGAACTGCACCAGAGTCCGTCTCCTTGCCCTCTCACTTAATAACAACTCCCAGGGCGTGGGAAGAGGACGGGGCGGTAGCATGAAGTCCTAAATAACAGCTTGTTTCAAGTCCCAGAAAGGTCAAGTCAAATTAACTTTCCCTCTAAAAGGCCTCATAGATCTTCAGAGCAGACGCAGCTCATCTGTGCGGGCACGCCGCTGTCAAGGTACTGCAGCCTACAGCGATTTATTGGATTAATGTCCTCAGCAGGTTCCCTCCGGGGGGAGGAGGAAACAAACAGATGCCAAAACACTTTCTGCTGTTTGTTACATTAGAGAGCTGAACAGTGGCACGCCGTATTGATCTGCCGTAGATGCAGAGAGCAGTTAAAGTTAACTTCTTAAATAAGCTGTGCTAATGTAGCTGTTGGTGCTTATAGCTGACACGCAGAGCTGGGATTTGAATACTAATTAAATTAACGAATCAAATAAATAATTCAGTCTCTGATTAAACAATTAGACTCTTGTAAATCAACCTCATGTTGTCTTTGGGAAAATTAAGACTTGAGCTCTTGACTCTGTGCTTCTCAATGAGACCTGCTGGACTTTATTTCTTAATTTAACTGTAGCTGGAGACTCACAGTTAACATTCACAGACTCTTTACATCTACTATAGCACAGTCATGTCCAAAATCAGGCCCACTTTAATACAGACATGTCCCGAATGACGTGTACATGGGTCACGAATGGACAAGGCTTTTGAATAGGCCATTTTTGAAATGCTAGTATAAGGATATATATTTGGCCATTTTTCAAACATTTGGAAGGTAGTGTACACATGCATTTATGCAAAAAAGGAAGTTAAGAGATTTAAGTGTATTTAAAGTTGAATTTAAAAGACAGCCTTGAAAAAAAGTTTTATGAGTTTGTCAATTTCTTTAACATCACCTATAGTTCAACAAGTATCAGTAATAAAATAAACAGTTGAAGAAGGACAGGCTTATAGATTTGCAGGTAAAACTTATCATTCACAGTTTTGGGGCAGTTACCCTAACGTGGATCACACATAGTTGAAAAAAAATGGTTTATTTGCAAATATTAGAAAGACTTAATAACCTTCCAGGTGTTTCATTGGGTTCCTCAGATTTGTCTGCTTGATGAAATATTCTGTCCTTGAGGTGGTTTCAAAATTAAAGTCCCAAAATTGTGTTTTCTTGGTGATTGCCCCAGATGATATTTCACATAATGAACATATTCAGTGAAAACAAAAGATGTTAGAAATTATACCAAATAGGGCAATGGATTGATTAAATTGACGGAGTCGTTTTAGACTAGTTCAGTTGGACTGAAAAAGTAGACATCACATCAATGACCCACATTTACATTTCTGTCAAGGTCACAAACTAAACCAAAGTGCATCTGGCAGAGGTGGGTAGAGTAGCCAAAAAATTTACTCAAGTAAGAGTGTTGTTACTTTCAAATAATATTATTCACGTAAAAGTAAAAAGTAGTCCCCCAAACAGTTACCTGAGTAAGAGTGTGTATTCACTCTTGTGACTGAGTGTATAAACTATCCAAGTTCTACGTAATTGAGTAATTTCTGATTTAGTATTAATTTTATTATTAGACAAAATAAGAAAAGGAATTAGAAAATTTGGATGAAGTCCAAAAATGTCACCTTAACCGAAACAACATGTAATTAAATATTGATAGAACCACATAAATTAAAGCAAATTCTGCCACAAAAAATTGTCCTGAATTAGTCATCTTTCAAAATATCGCCCTAAGAAAATCGGCAGCTTGTATTTGTCATTAGCTTAGAGTGATGAAAAAAACTGTTATCAGCATCTGCCCTTAAAGATCTGAATAGGTCATCTCCCTAGAGGACACAAGATGAGAATTAAGTTATGGAATGGGGCATAAAACACAAAAAGTGGAGCATCAGAAAGAAGAAATCAGAAATATCTGGGTCTAAAAATGTTGTTTGCAGGTCAAGAAAGTCTGCATATGAAAAACAGTCCTGATAAAATCCAGATCCTGATATAAAAACATCCTGACATTTTCCTCCTTCGTGTTGGCACACAATTGTTTGGCATATAAATTGTTGAAATATAGAGCTTTTATGTTACTTTCAGGGCAAGAGCTCATGAAACTTGGTCATTTCCACAAAATCGTACATGTCTCTTTGGAAAAAGTTTAGTTCACCTCCTGCTGTAACTGAATTTTCAAAGCATGTAGCAGTTAATCCAGATGAGAGACGAACAAAAGTGTAACTCCTGCAGAAATAATGGCCTCTTTGTGCAGGCCTGAGTCCATTAACACTGTTTTATATCCTGGCAGCACCCACGACCAAAACTTCAGCGCTCACACTGTTGCTTGGTTACAAAAGTATTCATGCAGATCTACACACACTATTTGATCTGTTATAAAATGTTTCCTTTTCAATGAAATATTCAAGAGGAGCAATCATTGTGTCATATTTCTGAAAAAGACACTGATGCACATCTGAAGAGTTTTGTCACCAAAATAACTAAAGGCAACAACAAGAGCAAAAGCCAAGTCGTGAAATGTGAATATTTTTCTCAGCTCTGAATATGAAACACTTCCTGTGATTCAGAGACTGTTTAACCTCCAACACAAACACAGATCTGTCAAAGAAGAGACTAAACTCCTCTGCCTGCCATGATGAAATAAAGCAATGAGGGACATCCGCTTAATTACACCCACAGCTAATAAAGTCCAGCAGTATCTATTAAAACGCCGTCGGGTTGTAATACCTTATGATTGCCCTGTAATCACACTCTGCCCCTGTGGCCCACGCTCAGCCAGTGAAAGACAGAGTCTCCATTAAATTTACATCCCACCAGAGGAATCAGCCCACAGCAGCACATTTTGTTTCCAATTAAAGTTGTTTCAGAGCCTCAACGTGGGAATGTGTGCACGTTTTATTTGTGGTATGAAGTGCAGGGAGGCCCAGAGGCTGCAGAGACGAGGATGCTGCAGGACAAAACCAAGATTCATGTGGGGATCCTCAGCCCTGAAGGAAATCTGATTTTACCCTGAGTTAGTTTCATACAGACATATATGCATAATAAGTGTAGTAAAAATCAATTTAGCCGATATAAGCACATGCACTTGTTTCCAGTGTAGAGGAATTTTGAAGTGTTCAACAAGTTAGACAAGATTTTATTCACTGCACTGTAATTTAAACTCAATCCGCATCTTTATTTGGATACTTTCTATCTATACACAACAATACAATCTTACTCATGTCTTGCTACACCTTACTTGTGGTTACAGTTCTGGATTTGTAATTCTAACACACTTATAGGGTTCATTTGCACTTTTTAAAAACTAAAAACGTTGGAGAAGGTGTTGTCATTCAGGGTTTTGTAAGAGTTTTCTGGCAAAGTGAGTGTCGCTTTTTTAGTGCAACACCAGACTATGACTGTAGTTTTTGAAAGGCAGGTTTCTAAAAGACATAAAAATGCTGACTTATGTGCATAAACCACATGAAAAACTGGACTAATTTACATTTTTTTGCACTGTTGGATCTTAAAAAAGAAGTTTCAAAGTACAAAAAGAAGAAATGGGACTGAGACAAAAAAAAAGTGATATGGGTCCAACAGAGTAAAAGGTAAACTTTTGGCAATTTCATAATCAGAATCAGGTTTATTTTTTTATTTCTTTGCCAAATACATTTAAACAAACATGGTTTTTAACTTGATGAATTGGTGCTTAACAACAAACAACACAAAAAAAAAACGTAGAATAAGGAGTTATGAAATATGTGACATAGAATATCAAAATGCTCAGATCTAAAATATAAAAATATAAGAAAAATAAGCTAATAAGTGGAAAATGCAAATGGTATACTTTCAGCTGGTTTTGAAAATTTGATCAGGAGTGTATGTCTTGCTAAAAAATCAAGTAAGCAGCATCTTAGTCAGCTTATCTTCATCTTGTAATGATTTGCATCACATGTAAACTTTTTAACACATTATTAAGTATTAAACTTATAATTTGATTCACTGCACCAACTTAATAATGATTACTGTCTAAGTATCTGTCTTGACTAATTATTTTGCAGTAGAAGAAGCGAATGGCAGAGGGAAAATTTCTCAACTAACCTCCAAAAACTATAAATATGCAAAACTCAAATCCCCTCAGCATCTTCACTGACTCTATATTCAGAACCAAATCCACCTCAATATCTTTATTATCATTATTACCCCACAGTAACCTCACCCCTGTACACCTGATCCACCTTTTTACCTCATTAACTGTAAAATTTCAAAATAAAAGCCTCTGGCACATTACTTCAACTCCCACTCTGTCATTTCTTTCATTGTATTTTCTCTTTGACTTTTCTTTCAGGCATATTTTATGAGTTGTCATTGCTTCTGTCTTACACCTTTAGTTTTACTTCAGTCCAACCTATTATTTTCATTAACCTCTCCTCTTTTAGGACTTTAGGGCCAAGAAACCTTGTTTACAGGGAGCTATACTCTGTTTTTAATGGCAAAGCATTTTATTCGTGGTCAAAATGAACCCAGGACAACACAAGGGTTAACTAACAGTAATCTTCAAAACCTCCACTTCTCTACCGGCCAATCTCATTTATGCACCACTGAATCTGTCACTGCGAGCGTTGTCCTGCCCAAGGACACAATGATGTATGACAAAACTGACTGACAGCTGCCTCCAAGCCACAATCGTTTAAAGCAAAGGCTTTGGGACGCACGGGATATAGATACCGCCACCACCTGCTTCTTCATGTAAAGGACTGAAGATAACCAGATGATTAAAATTGTTGTTCTTGTTTTTAAATGAACTACTCAAACCGTTCATGAAGTAGCTTCTGAAAATAAAGATGCTGACCCTTGTTTGAAGAGAAATGCCCAGCACTACAACCCTGTCCACTGAAAAACGCTTTAAAGATGACGCTGGCTCCCTCTGTTGTCAAGCTTCTGCATAACTTGTATTTTTCTTTGCTGGACAGAATGTATGGACAGAATCTTTAAATTTCAGATAAAATGTAGCAAAGAAATACAGAACAGAACTACAAACTTTCCCCATTTTCTGCCTACTCAGTGTTAAACTCAACATTTGAAGCATTTCCAACATCGTGAGTTGGTGTTGGATCTGAAACTCTGGGCACTTCTTGCTGAAGCAGTTCTTCTTATCTCGCTGTGCTTAACAATATTCAAATTGTACTAAATTGCTGTAATTACGGAGCAGCTCTTCCAAAAGCTTTTCACCGCCATCTGCAATTTTAACTGACAATTACCAGAGCCTGAAAGTGTCAGCACAAAGTTCAAAACATATTACATTATGCAAATGTTCCTTTTAACCATATAATGCTTTGGTTTTTTTCAAAGAGTAGAATCTTTTCAGTTTCTTTTTGACTAACATTCATGTCCAAACACAAAATAAAGCACAAATTCAGCTCCAAAACATGTGCTTTGAGTCATTATGGAAGCATTTGCTCACATTAATTCATTAAATTGTAAATGGAGGTCATCAAAAAAGGCTTTCTCACAAAACTCAAAAGAAAGCACCTGTAAGGGTGATTTCCAGATGCTGCAGGGCCTGAAAAGAGCCTGCAGGGGGCACTGTGATCACATCCTCTGATGAGAATATCACATAAAGACGTCTGTTCAGGCTCAGGATGAAAAAATGACCAAGAAATCAGAGAGGAGCTCAGCAGTGGAGCAGAAAGTGGGGCAGCAGTAATGAAAGGTGATGATGTGAGCCACATACACACCTGTAGGCAGACTATCAAAACAGACCTACACATTCAGAGGCTCAGCAGCACATTTAGAGGTGTTAGATGAGCTCAGCAATGATCTACAGCTCACACTCACAAGTTTAATTAGTCGCACGATGTATGGCGTCTCTGTCAGATCAGTTTCTGCGACTTTAAAAAGACCTGACACACCGAGAGACGCTCGGCCTCATCTTTGATTTGCTTCAAAGTGAGGTCATGGATAACCACTACGAGTCCAGAGTGACCCAAAAAAGCCCCATCAGTACTCCTGGTAGCTGTGTGTACCTGGGTTTTAACATCTTAAAGCCAAATATGTGATCAGTTTTGTCTGAATGAAGATAGATTTGATGAAATAAAGAAGATTTGTTGTAGTTTAACAGCTCTTTTATCTAGTACAGCATCTTTTCTTTTCTCCTCTGACATGTCACCTC
Organism: Thalassoma bifasciatum; assembly: GCA_008086565.1. Classification (NCBI taxonomy): domain Eukaryota; kingdom Metazoa; phylum Chordata; class Actinopteri; order Labriformes; family Labridae; genus Thalassoma; species Thalassoma bifasciatum. Next base: position 38,797 of record RPOG01001570.1, read on the forward strand.
TACTTACTTCCTTTATTCTTCCTCAAAGAGTCATTCAGTGTTTGATTTTTCAACAACACTAATGAATAACATAAAATACGATTACATAGGGATAAAGTAGAGAAAGCATAAGGATAGCTTAGGATGACAAAAGATGACATATGACCAGTGGTGGAAAGAGTACTGAAAATTTGTACTCCAGTACAAGTACTGTTACGTTGCTAAAATATTTCTCAATCACAAGATATAGTACTGGTGATAGAAAAATACTAAAGTACAGAGTATTTGTCAAATTAGTAACTTTTAACTGGTGATGTCACTGTCACCTCTCCAGATAGGGCTCCAAATTTTGTGTTTTGCTTTACAAATAGTTAAAGCGCTAACAATCAATAATCATTAATAACTGATAAGATAGAAAACAAGTGTTTTTGCTCATTTTGATTGGTTGTTTTTTTGTCTTTCTTTTTCTCATTTTAAGTTTTTATTTCTTTATTCAGCAAAGGTCTCAGCAGACCAAAAATTAGATGAGGTGCAGTTGCTGCCACAACTATTGATAGAATATCCATGAATACATTTTTAACTGGTTAAATTCTGAAAATAAAATCAATCAGAGATCAATCTTTAACATCCATTAACATTTTTTTGTTTTGTTTTTCATCCATATGTTCTGGTTTTCATTGGCTTGTTTGCTATCAAGTCACCTTACTGGGTGCATAAATGCAGATAAAAGGTCTAGATCAGTGGTTCCCAACCTTTTCCAACACAGGGCCCACATTTATGTTTCAAAAATGTTCGCGACCCACCTGTGACCCTACAAACACAGGGGGCACATATTGCTTTCTAACAACAACTTTTTTATACTTAGATATTTGCACATTTTGTATCCTTTTAAACAACTGAATTTTAACATGTAAGAAATTGTTCCCTTTATTTTTATCTTTACATAATTACAACCCCTCACCCTGCTAAAAAAAATCATGCTATTTTGGAAACAATTTGGCGGCCCACTTGCAATACCTTCACAGCCCACCAGGGGGCCGTGGACCAAAAGTTGGGAATCACTGCACTAGATATTAATGAAAACTGTACTCAGTACTCAACTATGGTTTTAAAAGTAACTAAGTAGATTACATGGCATAATGATTACTTAATTACATGTAAAAGTACAGACTTGAAAATCTACTTATAAAAGTACAAGCACCCCCAAAAAAACTACTTAATTACAGTAATCTGAGTATTTGTAATTACTTACTTCCAACCCTACATATGACATGGGTTCCCAAACTTTTCAGCACCAAAATAGTGATGCCAGAGTCTGCAACCTCCTGGCGTGGGAATAAACTAGCACTTAAATCCCAAAACAGACAAAAATAAACAGAAACAAGGCTTGAGACACTTTGTTTAGCTGATCTTCTGGAACAAAAAGAATACCCATGTGCAAATATTGCTTTGTTTCCTAATTTAATCCTGGTCTAGTCGCTGATCAAGGCTGATCAAATATTCTTTGTTTGCATGGTTTTACATCAAATATAACCACTTTTTATTTATTTATGGACAAAAACAGATTAATTATGCTGTAAATTTCTGAATTGAAACTCTAAATCCATCTGCTCTGTGACAAGGATTAACAGCGTCAGAAAGGTATAAGGGATTAACTCCAGGACTCAGCTCTTTGTGATAAAGTTTCTAAAGTTTTAAATGATTCTGAAACTATGGAGCGGGTCTTACATCCAGACAAACACGCTGAATCAAATACATGTGAAAGTAATGACTTAACTGCTTGTATTGATGTTTTTTAAGAGTAATGTTGTTAAAAATTAGAGGTGGAAGAATTTCAGCCCTCATTTTTCCTCAGGACTGGAGTTTATTGAGGTACACTCCACCTTCTGTGTGCCCGAGGCATAAACAGAGAGATTTCTTAATATATCACAGTGTAAGGCAGCTTTCTCACACTGATGCATTTCACATCCTGGCAGTTTACAAAACTTAATTACCATCAGCGGCATTCAGCCATGTGAAATTTAACAAGGATTTCTTATTTTCTCTGAATGTTTGAAAGACTATTGATCCCTCCAGTGGGAAATCTTCTTTAACCCACTTTTAGTTAGGATGCAGAGCTGAAAGGCCTGGAAGTAATTGCTTATTAGAAAGGTTGCAGAGAGAACGATGAGCCATTCAAGCCGTAGACAGAATCATTTTTGGGGACACCAGAGAGAGTCTCTAATATTCAGTTTGGAAACATCCCAGAAAAATGTTGAATCACCAACAGCTAAAGACACAAATCCAAGATCTGATGATAATTTAAAAGCTAAACACCAGCTGCCAAATGAGCTTTAAGGCTGTGAGAGCTCGTTTATGCAACTGAACAGATTGGATTGTGCTTTAATGGTTGTGCTTTTTTCAGCTTTATTCTGTCCCTCTAGTGCCCCTGTAGTAGTTTTACATGATTTACAGGCCACAAAATCCCACAAAATTTCCCTAACACTGGTGTCTTCGGAAAATTCTTATTTCAGCCTCTTCGTTTTAACTACTGTCTCTTTAAGGCTCCCTGCACCACAAACCTCCTTCCCTCTGATTGGCCAGCCCTCTGGGGGATCCTTATGTGATGACATCATCATCCCAGCAAGTCCTGTGAAGATCTCGTCAATTTTTTATTTTTTTTAGATCTAGAACACAGCATTTTTATCAGATTTAGGGATTTCTACATATTGTGAATATGTAGAGGTTTAAAATATGCACATTTAGTTTGAACATCCAGTGACTCAGGTAATATTCTAAAAACCTCAAAAGAGGACCCCCTACCCGACCTTTTGGAGATACTGCAAAAATATCCAAAGACACTCAAAGACAACAAAGTAGCTTCATTACCCATACATTTATTTAAATCATCTTTTCTATTTGAAGAGGAAACTTTCTATGTGAACATTAATAAAGTATAAAAGCCCAAAAAAATGTATTTTTAAAGGTATTTTTTGACCATATTGAGTCAGAATCTTAAGGGGAAAAAGTCAAATTGATGAGATGAAAAGTCAAAAATCTACTTTTTATCCTTAAAATTTCTCATATTTTTCACTTCAGAACTCAAATTGTTGACTTTATAACAAAATTTTGACTCTTTATCTCAAAATTTTGACTTTTTATCCCATTATTTGACTTTAAATTTCAAAATTTTGACTTTTTATCTCAAAATTTTGACGTCTTATTTAAAATTTCCAATATTTTTTTCTTAGAACTTTGACTTTTTATCTTAAATTTTTTGACTTCTCTAAAATTTCTAATGTTTTATCTTACAACTTTGACTTTTTTATCCCGAATTTATGATTTATGATCTCAAAACTTTGATGTCTTATCAAAAAATGTTCAATATTCTATCTTATAACTGAGTTTTTGTCTCAAATTATTGACTTATTATCTAAAATTTCTAATGTCTTATCTTACAACTTTGACTTTTGTCTCAAATTTATGATTTATTATCACAAAACTTTGATGTCTTATCAAAAAATGTCCAATATTTTGTCTTATAACTTTGAGTTTTTATCTCCAAATTTTGACTTATCTTAAAAACTTTGATGTCTTCTCTTAAATTTCCAATGTTTTATCTTACTACTTTGGCTCTTTATCTCAAAATTTTGACGTTTTATCCAAAAATCTCAATATTTTATCTTTTAACATTGACTTTTTATCTAAAATCTTTTCTTTTTTTTCTCATAATTTTGACTTTGAGGTTGATGCATTGGATTAATGCCAATTGCCCACTGCAGTGTTTTATTATTAATGTCAATGGTCAGCAGAAAAAGCTGAGAAAAAACAGGACAGTTTGAGGAATATTACAAAACTCCCACGAACATGATTACAAAAGAGGACATTTAGTCACCCTGATTGTGCTTTTACATCCATGTTTACAAAATGAGAAAGCAGAAAAACTCCACAGGATCCCAACAGAAGCAGATCCGTAAACTGTGCTCACATAAAAACTTTGAGTTCCCCTTTGAATAAAACATTCCCCTCCTCATCGTTACTCTCACACACAGTGCCATGGAGACAGAGTGCTGAACATCCTGGGCACAATGAGCAGTCACACACCTGGGACTTTACACCTCAATTATGCAAAGATTTGGCTTAATGAATCACATTTCTTTGGCGTAATTGAGACTGGAAGAGTTTCTTCTGGGTCAAAAATTTCAACACTGGGGAAAAAAGTCGGTAGTAGGAAAGTACAGTTGGCACTTTCAGCAGCAATTAAGAAACTGATTCATTGCTGAATTAAAAGTCTAAGTCAGTTCCACGGTGAATAATCATGTAAATTGATTAGGTTCAGATCTTTTTCTGTCTTTGTAGGGCTCAGATTGTGCGCTGCTGGATCTCTTTCAACCCCGATCAAACTGATCTCTGATGACTTGCAACCCAACCTCTCCATCCCCCCGCAGCAGCAGGTGGTTGGAGGCCCTTCAAAAGGCCGTGAGCAGGTGTGTGCGCTGTCAGCAGTGTTACACTCACACTCACACTCCCTTCCATCTCCACTCTTCACTCAGTCCAGCCTCGGTGAGAGCACCCGGGCGCACATCGAGCAGTCACCGTTGGACAAAAATAGAATTTGATGCCCTTGTGTCCCCAGAGCTGTAAATGCACCGCTTTGTGCGCTAGTTACTGGGTTTATGGAAGAGCTGCTCCCTTCATCAACTGGAGACAGAGTTGCTGAAAATGAGGGGATTTATCATCACAATGAGGCAGGTTCTCATTAGAGAGAAGTGTGGTGTAAGCAACAAGGGAGACAAATGTCACCTGAAATCATGCTCCATTCTCTGCGGTAATTACCCAGAATTCACTCTGAGGGGAAAGAAAAGGTGCTCTGTATCTGAACACTGCCCTGGCTTTATTTTAGACTTTTTGCCCAGGAGGTAAATCAGCCTTAAATACAATAAAAGTAAAAAAAGAAACAGTGTGCTCTTTACTCGGGGTGATCTGATACAACTTTACTCCCCAACACCTATTACCTCTTATACGCTCAGGAGCAAATTATATGGGTATACAAAACAATTTAGGGCAGAAAATCACTGAAGACAAAGTTGAAACTTGGACTCTGCTACTCGATAACAACTATTCCCTGTAAACCCACTAAAGGCATCTACTGTCAAAAACCCTCAACTCTAACGTCCCTCAAGCAGGATGTTAACTGGCTTTTTAGAAGATCCAGCCAGCTTCCTTGAGTGAGCAAATAGTTCAACAATGTGTGGTTATGTTGGGAAGCCTGTTTATCTCCTTTTTATGTGGAACTACATTTGTTGGATGAGCCACAGAGATGAATATGTGGGTTGTGTCCATGAAAAGTTTGTCAAATCTTCTTTGTCACTGCCAAACAGCTTGTTCTGCTGTCATTTTTTACTCAGTGGCAGTTCAAGTAATAATTTTTCTTTTTCCTTGATTTTTGGGCCCTCTTGAAGTACTGCTAAGAAATTAGGCATGACTCTATAGTGGAAGTCACTGCCTGAGTGCAAAATTGTCTGTAAGCAACCAATTTTCTATCAGGCTATATTAATGACTGCATTTGTAAACTTCAATTTTTAGTGCAAATATTCTTTTTTTCTTTATTGAAAGATAAAAATAGAGAGTTTTGACCCCATAGAGCCCAGTGTGGTGAAGAAGCTATGACCTGCGCATAAAGTGCTGATTGGCTCTACAATAGAAACCAGATAAGATAGATTGATTATTGATTTTGTACATAAAATCTAGGGAGCTGTACTTTCAAATTATGTTGTTGTTTTTTTCCCCCCAGAGCGCTGTGTCCTTCCTCTAATGTGTTTGCTAAAATCCAGTATAAATACAGCCAAGATGTTTCTGTATTTAGAAAAATATGTGCAAAATTTTCACCTCCTTTTATTATGGTTTGTAGCACTTTCTAGCAATATACTTACTTAGTCTGGATTCAAATCTATGCATTTCATGAAAGTTTGGAATATAAGGGTTGTACTAATGTTTCATAAAAGTTTTGAAAAAATGATAAGGATATGTAAAAATGTAAAGGTATGCTCTGACAGACCTGGTATGGTAAGTCATAAAGGGTTATTTTTAGCCCAATTCACAAAAAAGAAGAAATGCACCACCTTAACATGCAAAACTTTCAGGCATCCACAGATAAAGTGTATGCAGATAATGCATATCGCATGGAGAGTGAGCAGTCTCATTCTGTGGGAGCAGGTATGAAGAGGACAGAGTGGGATTTTCCATGTCTAGATATATTCACATAATATGCATGAAGAGTAAAACTTAGACACAAAACCTTCACCAACTTGTCACTGAAAAGAGTCCTTCACTTGGTCGGAGTGTAACAATGACTTATGCCTCTGACTCTAACAACTGCAATAGTATAACAAGGTCTAATCTCTGACTATTACAATGATGAAAAATGAATGAATTAACTCCTTTCGTGGAATATTGCTCTTGAGGTTGGGAGAAAAATCTATCTGCTCTCCTTAAATGTGAGTCATGGACATAAACAGAAAGAAACTGGGTAGATGTCTGCACAATATATGTGCATGTGATCACTCTACAAGAGCAAAACACAGCGTGAGGCTCTTTCAAAACATCATCGTTTTACATTTGCATGTAATAAAATAAAACTCGCTTTCAAATGCTTAATGCGTTTTCCAATTATTACCAGTTCCATCACAGCACTTCTCTGGGAGCGTGGGGTAATTGTGCGGAGTAAATACTTGAGCTGTTGGACGCCTTTGCATTGGCTTGATTTGATTAAGCGCTGTGATTAAGTGGGTGCTCTGTACATGCAGCCGACTTGAGGGATGTGGACCAGTCAGCCGCTGGAGGGGGGAGAGAGGGAGAGGAGAGTCAAGCCTTCCTGGCTCCTTCTGCACTCCCCCATTGGCTGTCGGATCTCATCCATGTCCACAGCTCCCTTAATTATCTTATTTCCTGACCCCACGTTGAATACTGTGTACGCTGGGGGGTTATAATACTGACTTATAGTGGTGTAGATGAGGAAGACTCACTCCCTCGGCTACCACGGCTCTGAGAAAATGACTTTAGCTCGGTTCAGACCTCTAGATTTAACACTTCAATTAAATCCTAGCATTAGAGAGGTTCACAGAGAAAACATCCAGAGTTTCTGTTGAGACAAGTGACAACAAAATGTCATAACTTACATAACCTACAAACTTGTTTCCTATCTCCTCTCTCAAAGTGGGATCAGGTAAACCAGCAAATCTTCAAACACTGATTTTGTGAAGGTTTGTGTAGTTAAAGTAAGGATCATATGGATAAAAGAAGTCCTGAAAGCTTTAAAGTCAAAGACGAGAGGGAAACTGAAGTATCTTTTTGAGCAGTGGCATGCACAGAAGTCTTTGAAGGCAGAGGCAAAAGAAAAAAAGGCAAATAAAGCAACCATTTGACTCCTAAGACGACACTTAGGCATATTTTGGCTCCCAATGGGGCACTTTGGCACAAGTTCAGCATCTTACACTGCAAATAATCTTGCACGTGCCAAGATTTAAAATCTTACTTTAAGAGATGCTTGATAAAATATCTTGTTTTAATGTTTTTTCTTACTTATTTTTAGAATTTAAACTATGTTAGATCTCAAAAAAAGCATGAATGTTTCAATTTTGTCTTAATTAGTCTGAGAATCCTAAAATGAGTGGATAACTGTTAAAACAAGTTACTTTGGTTTTCTCACATGTAATTTCATAACATCAAAACTTGTTTCAAGATTTAGCTCGACCTCAAGTTGCTTGATTTAAGAATATTACAAAAAAAATCATCTTTTTAAGACACAGTTTATTGAGCAAACAGCTAAGAATTTTACAAACCCATGCTCAAAAATCAAGAATTATCTTGATCATACTTCCCTGAATCTAAGTAGTTTTGACTCAAAAAAGTGATATTTTTCATTCCATTTGCTAAAATTAAGAATAAAAGAAGCATTAAATTAGATTCTATTGCTCATATTCAGTCTCTTTCACTTAAAATTCTTCTTCAGGAAGTTTGTTTTCAAGCATTTTAATCTAATAATGAGCATTTTCTTCTTGTTTTAAGATCTAAGAATACTTATCAAGGCCATCTTGTTTTTAGATTTATCAGTCTTAAATGATCTTGCTGCATGGACAGATAATTTCACCGTTCTAAGATATTTTTACATCAAATTTAGTATTTTTTTCTTATATTAAGACTCCCTTTTTTGCAGTGCAGAGGGCACTTCAGTATATTTTAGTTCTCTAGAAGGCACTTGAGCAAATAATGGGAACTTTATAGGGCCTTTCAATACATTTTGGCTCCCAGGAAGTCAGCTAATCATGTTTTAACCTGCACTAAAGACAGATAAGTGTGGTTTGCCAGCTACTGGGGCAATTTAATGCAAATTTGGCTCCCACGAGGCAACTTCAGTGCACATTTTGTCTCCAAAGAGGGCACCGAAGGGAATGTTTTGCACCAATTTGGCCACAAGGAGGGGCGGCTGTCCCATGAACCCCCTCCTTTGTGCACACCACTGTTTTTAAGGCCTCAAACACGACAGTAAAACTCATAATCAGAGGAGTTTTCTGAGCTTACATCAGTATTTGTGAAGCCTTTTACGCAGTGTTGGACCAGAGAGATGCTTGGGTGCGTTTCCTAGTGGCTTCCTGAAGAAATCAAGTGCTTACACTAGATCATTAGTGATAGTCCTCTGAGCACGCCGATAATCTACAACAGGGAATTAGAGATTGAGACTCAGTGAGACAGTACATGAGTTATATTCTGCTGTAAAAGTGCAGTTGTTTTTCTTTGTGTGGATCTCAATCTAACCAGCACATAAAAACAAAAGCTACCTCTCCAAATAGATTAAATCTGGAGTCTCCTCCCTTCAGTAAAGATTATTCCCCTTTGAACCGTTTTAGACCAAAGGGACAGGCTGTCAAAGACTCACCGCTGATAATTTTTCTCAAGCTCCAATTAGCCGGCCTATCACAGCCTACAGGAGCATTATGGGAGTCTTTATCGCCCTGAAATAGATCCATCCAGTCAGCTTCTTTGTTGTTCTTCTGAGCCTCAACCTCTGCCTCTGACAGATCTGCTCAGGCTGTGTGTTTTTCACGACCTCTCTCAGGAAAAGCTCTCGCACACATTCACAGCAGCTTGTGAGTAAACCATCAGCATGCTTTCAGAAATACATCAGTTTCACAGAATAGTTTTGGAAATAGGTTTTTCCCCCCAGCAGAGAAACAAATCTACATCATTATGTTGACTGACTGCTGCCAGTAACTTCCTATTTTCTGCACAGTTAGCTCAGTTTAGCATGAATATAGGGAATTGTTTTAACAGCGAAGGCAACAAAATCCCCATCTGAGTTTGTAACATGGCATTTCTTTGCATTGCCAATTTGTGCTGGACTGTTTCTCAGACATAGTTTCTTATCTTTAACCAGTGAAGAGTGCGCTCTACATGTTACCCAATAAAGTGTTGTTTTTTTATGCAGTGAACACTTGTGTCTATGTGAGGAGCCAAAACACATGCCATAGTTCCCTCTCAGGTGTCAAAACACTGAATAAAGTGGGCTCAGTCAGTGCATGTGCCTTTATGTCCTCTTGGAAGCCAAAATATGCGCAACCAAATTGCTCTAAAGTGCCTTTTTAGAAGTCAAAATAAAAGTGCCCCCCTGGTCGGTAAATCACACCAATATGCTCCTTTGGCTGGTTAAAACAGGATGAACCACCTTCCTGGGAGCCAAAACACAAGCCAAGGTTCCCTCTTGGGAACCAAAACATGTGCTAAAGAGCCTTTTGGGAGTTAAAATATACTACAGTGCCCTCTGAGGGGCAAAGAATGTGTGTAAATTGCCTTTTTGAGAGCAAAAACATGCTCAAGAGCCCTGATTGGTGCCAACAAGTACCTTCTTGAAAGCCAATTTACGCTGAAGTGCCCTCTCATTAACCAAACAATTGCTAAAATGCCTGCCATGGTGCCAAAATTGGGCTAAAGTGCCCTTCTTGTTAGTGAACAACGCTCTTTGGCTGGCTATAACATGATAAAATGCCCTCCTGGGTGCCAAAACACACACTAAGGTCCCCTCTTGAGAGCCAAAACATGTGCTAAAGAGCCTTTTGGGATCGAAAACATGCAAGAGTGCCCCCTGAGGTGCAAAAATTGTGTATAAAAGTGCCTTATAGGGGCCAAAACATACGTTCACGTGCCCCCTTGGGAGCCAAAATGCACCCAAACTGCCTTTTTTTCTTTCATTCATGCACTATCAAAATGTCTGTGCATGCTACTGGTGTGATGGTTTAGTCTTTCAATAAGAAGTAGATTAAATGAGCCAATTAGTTGGTATTTACTGTGTAGGTTGGAGAGCAGATCCTCATAGCCTATATATGCTACGCTAACATGCTGCTGGCTGTACCTTCATGCTTACAAACACAGAATTTGTTTGTATCCTTTAATCCAATGATCCCAGGCTTTATTCAGACACAAATAATGAATGTTCTCCCATGGCAAGTGATGCACAATGTCAGCGTGGAGGCATGGTGATAGAATATATCTGATCCTCCAATGGTAGCACCAAGCACAATATCCTGGAGGCTCAACTGTTCCGCTTCCCCCCCTGCCGGTTCGCCTCGGGCTGCACCGACACATCCCCCACCGCTCTCTGCTGCACACTCTTCTCCATCTCTAAACCAAGCTTTGAGGATTCAGAACAGATCCTTTAAAGACAAAATACCTACAGAGCATCACAGCGAGGCTCTGAATAATCTTCAGGAGTGTAAAAATGCTCACAAGGTAAAAGAATTCTTACTTAAAATATGCTTACTGCACAGTCAACGTCAGTATGTCACTGCTGCTTTCTCTTCTTGGTGTTAAGCTTGTTGTTTACTGGCTGGGTGTTTCATCAAACCTCAGGCTAGCTTATTTAATGAGATTAAAACTTCTTTCTGTCACTTAAAGAGGAAGAATACGCCATTAAGAGAGCACAACTAGCTTTGCAAAGAAGCAAACAGCAGACTAGATGAATGCGTTTACCAGAGCTGTTCCTCACATGCCATGCTCGGCTGCTCCCGTTTGTTTCTCCCCTGTGTTACAGACGTTCTCCAAATTAATCCCAAGAGCCACATTTGCTTTTGGAGCAGTTGTGGCAGAAATGGCAACACATTCTCATTTTCCCAGAGTCTGAGAAAATGTCTCAAAGAAAGAAGAAAGGATGAGCACAGAATAGATTTAGGATCTGGAGCACCAATCTGATCGATCAGACCCTTTGGTGGAATTGCAGCTCTCACTGTGAAGCAAACTTTCACACATGCACCCCAGAGGATGAGCCTGTTGGAGTAAAAAGAGAGCACAATAAGAAGGTGGCGTGAGCTGGTGTTGCATGAGAGGAGGGAGGACATTAATAGTGCATCATTGGAAAAGATCCGAGGGGAAGATAAACCACACACCAACATGAATTCTTGTGTGAAAAGAGCAAAAGAAGGGTTGAAAAAACAGAAAGAAGCAGGGTTGAAGGGTTAAATACGTGTGACTGACGCTCTGTGCATCTTTGCTTCCAGCAGAGTCTTGTATCTGGACCGTATGTAATCCTGACATGTAAAGCCCCCCAGCGCAGCGAAGAGATGCAGTGTGGTGCAACACAGCACTCAATGTCAGTGGGTCAGTAGATGCTTTGTGGTAAAAGCTTCACAGTTCGGCTTTTACTCAAGAAAGTACGACAAAGTGAAATCACACAACAGTCTTAGTGGATACAGAACGGTGCCACTCTACTAAGATAACTTCATGAAGCCTCACCTGTTCCTCAGGTGTCTCTTCATACTAGATGAGTGGCAAGTTTTCTGCTGTGTTACATGTTGCGCAAACATCATCAAACTCTGCTTCTGACAAAGGAAAATTTTCTCCATTAGGGGGCGATATTGGGAAAATATGTCAGGATATTTTTATGGGGAGGATCAGGATTTGGTCTTTTATCAGGATTGTTTATCACATTAAGACTTTTTATCTTTAGACCTTAGAAGCAAACTCTGCTTCTGACAAAGGAAAATTTTCTCCATAAGGGGGCGATATGAGCAAAATATGTCAGGATGTTTTTATGGGGAGGATCAGGATCTGGTCTTTTATCAGGATTGTTTGTCACATTAAGATTTTTTATCTTTAGACCTTAACTGTGCTCTGAAACATCTTTCACACCAAAATGAAGTATCATTTCTCAGGTTGTGTCCTCTTGATCAAGAGTGTCTCACTGGTGCTGCATCAAACTCTGTCTCACTATAAATTGGGAAATTATCGCGTCTCCTTCACATGAAATTTCCTATAAATGATCAAGATCTACCTCCTAACACATCTCAAAACTCAATTCTCTGCTACTGCCACAGCGCCACCCTTAGGAAAGACCCTTGAACAACCTATGTTATCTAATCTTTACCAAATTTGACCCACACAATCATGGTCCCAGGCCTTGTACAAACATAGCTGGGCATTTTTGAAAAAGAATTTCTCCCCTCAGTCATTTCTAAAAATATTGTCATACGTGTGGCTCTAAGCATGTAAGACCCAAAAGTGGCAGTTTTCAGACATGAAACCCATGCCAGCCAATCAGAACAAATCCTGATCACTCTGTCTCTACCATCAGAGCTTTAAACATGGCGCTAGGGCTGAGCGATATGGATAAAATTTCATTTCTCAATATTAATGCCAGATATCTTGATATCGATCAGATACATTATGACTCTGGGTTTAGATAAAACTAAGCATTTTTCAGAAAAAATAAAAGCATCATAATATAACAGTAAGTGTAAAGTGGGGTTAGTTAATTAGAGCTCACTGTCAGTCATCAATATCAACAGTAAGTCACCAATAATCATGTGACTGTCTGAGCTTTACATACAGGGTACACTGGCAAAATCTATATTATTGATATCCTCAATGCTGGGATATTAATATCTTGAATTTTCATACCTTGATACTGATAAGATAACGATATATTTTTCAGCCCTACATGGCGCCAGGATCTTTTCTTTAAGCTGATAGAGGTTTTCTCTTCAGTATAAGTAAAGAGGTGAAATTTAAGACATAAGCAAGCAAAAAGTGTTTGCATCCATGGTTAAACTAATACACCTGCAACATTAATTCTCACCGTATTCGTGCAAGCAATAAAGAAACGTTGCATATGTGTGACATCAGTGGCTTCTTTGACTCAAGCTGTGATGTTTGAGAACCAAAAAAACTTATTTTGTCCCAAAGTAAACATGAAGCCATAAAACTGGAGTTTTTAAAAACCTTCACTTTGATGAGATTTTTCAGAAAATACAGTTTTTAGTGACGTAAAGCTGCAGTTTTATGTGGCTGACTGGCCTAAACATGTGAAAATTATATGTGGTTTCCCAAATACACAGCTCCAGTGTGAACTCACCCACACGTGTTTGGGTCATAGAAACGGTGCCACCTATTGGACACATCTGATATTTGCCCCATAAACGTTCTCCAAAACAAAGATTTTTACTTTTTAGAAGAAACAGCAACAGCATCATACCTCAGCAGATGCATGAATGCATTTTCGGGGGCCCTTTATCACTGCTGCAGCTTTGATTTAGTCTCCTGTTTTCTCATGCTCTTGTAAATATCTGGTTGTTTTTTACCATCATAAATCTGCATCAATAAAAGCAGAATAATTTCCAACTTAGTCTAAAAAAATCTCATCCTTATTGAATATTCTCTTTCGCCCACAATTTTCCCCACAGGACAAGTTTGAAACAAACAAATTAACACTTGTAAAATGAGTCAGCGGCAGCATCATCGTCTGTTTCTCTCAGCCTCTGGTCAACATGAGTCACTAAGAGAAGAAAACACACTGAGCCCTGGAGAGAGATGACTGTGGATGATACATTTACTCACACTTTGCAATATGTTAACTGACCTGTGCTCTGATTCACGGGAGAGAAAGTGACTCAATTCATTTTTTTTTGTTGGCTAATGTTTGAATCTAACGGCTGACTGCGGGTTTTTGTAAGATTTAAGAGCACTGGGAAATATTTATTATAGTTTGAGAGAAGCTTCTCAAAATCTGTCAGAGCTGAGCAGAAAATAATCTTATAGAATGACTATATAGGAATAAATCAGTCTCGTTTGATGTATTTCAGGACAGAAATACAAGTGCTACATAAATACTTTGTAAAGCTCCTGCAGAAATTCATCTATCATTTTCAAATGTGTTCCACTCTGAGATTACGCAGACGCACCGTGATGATACATTTGCTGTCTCCTTTTTTGGCCTCCTGACAAGTTTAACTCTGATATTCACCTTCCTCTCAGCCTGGCTTTCATTTCCATCCACTCTGGAGGGAAATATCCGACTCCTCAGCTGCACTTTTTCACCTCTTGTTACTAACTTTGTCTGTCTGCTCTGCTCTCTGCTGCAGGGCAGGTTACAGACTCTTGGTACATGAAAGAGATTTTATTTTCTGAAAAACAAGGACGATGAGAATGTTTGGAATAAATCACAACATTAAAATGCCCAAGATGCTGTACAGAGTGATAATTACTTGATGTTTAACCAAATTAAGATGTAAAATACAAGCATCAGCCTCTCAGATCTCTCAAGTCAAGTTTTTAGAGCTGCAGCACCTCGTGTGTCCACTTGAGGCTGGGTGAAGAAACACCAGAAACAACACACACAGTCAAAAAAAGTAGATCTTCATAGAAATAAAACAGCCTGGTTAAAAATAGTCAGGCATAATTTATAAAAGCCTGAGTCAAGATTTATCCCGTATGTTTTTTTATTCTTCTTGGCATTGAAAAAACCATTGTCAATTTTTTTTCTTCTTTTCTTATACTTTTTTTTTTTTTTTTTTTTTTTTTTTTTTTTTTTTTTTTTTTTTTTTTTTTTTTTTTTTTTTTTTTTTTTTTTTTTTTTTTTTTTTTTTTTTTTTTTTTTTTTTTTTTTTTTCCAGAGAGTCGCAGACATGTCTACTCTAGTGAATTATATGCACCTTATTAGAGCCTAAATTGTTTCAAGGACCCAAAATGTAAAAATTCTTTGTCCAGAATGTTGGGCAAAAAAGTCAGCATCATCAACCAGTTATTACATTTTACTTTTTAAAGTAAAATTGTCACAAATCGGGCTCTAACTTGCCTGTGCATTCAACATCAAACAGTATTAAAAAAAAAAAAAACACGTTTTAAGACATTTAAATTTCAAGAAACTTGAAGAGGAAATTTTTCTTGTCCCACTGGCAGATATTATTTTTACTTGTTACAAGCAAATCAGACATTATTTTTGTCTTTCAATAACTTGAAAAGAATGGAAAAACGAAAATACTGACTCGTTCTTTTTCACGCTCGCCAACATAAATATTCAGGAACAAACTTGTTTAACTCCCCACTCTCTTGTTAAAATTTTAATGAACACAAGTTGATTTTTGTTTTCTTAAATTAAAATAAAAAAACAAAAACCCTGTGCATGTTAAATCAGGGGTCACAACTCAAAAAGGTTGAGAACCACTGCTTTGAGGTTGATATGCACATCCACCACAGAGACCATTGCATTAAGGAGAAAATGATTCTTGAATAGCTGAACACTGCAGTCAACACTATGAGCCAGAGAGTGCTACAAAAAAGTCTGAGGAGCCACTCGAGTGCTGAAAGAGGCGAGCTGAGTCAGAAGAACTGGATCTTTTAAAAAAACCTGGAATTTTCATCACTATTAGATGTGTGAAGAGGCAAAAAAGCTCACTCCTTTACCTCATTCTGACACCAGACTCACACCAGATCTGTATCCGTTCCATCTCAACTCTTTCATCCATCAACTCGCTCTGTGATAATGTGGTTTGAATGCGAGACTTCCTGTTCGGTTCCCGTCCAAACGCAAGAGACTAGAGGTGTGAGTTTACACATCGAAACCTCTCAGATCTGACTGTTACTGTTGAGTCAAACTGTATCAATATGATGACAAAAGGCCTCAAAACTCAGAAACAAATGTGTCCATCTGCTGTTTTTCTCTTCACTGGGAAAGTTCCTCTGCTTCCTGAAAAGTGCACCGCAGGGTAACTCTGTCATTCTCCGGTTCCCACGTCTTAATGCAGCAAGAAGTTCAGCTGCTTTACACTAACTCTGTCTGGGAGTACAGAATCTGCAGGGTGATATCAATGCAGACTTTACGTGCTGGTGATGGGATATGCAAAACAGGCAGGGATGGTAAAAGGAAGCTTAAATTTCTCTGAGTTTGACATGATTGAAAAATGGAAATTCAGAAGGGTGAGATTGCTTGAGCATAGAAAGGAGGCGTCGGGATACGACAGTGGCACCAAAGTTTTTGTAAGTAGGTCAGTTGGTGTAACACTTTTCTCCCAAACTGATGATAAAACCACAGACTCAGATATGGACAGAGCTGACTTTTGTTTCTCTGCACT
The DNA here is from genome assembly GCA_008086565.1 of Thalassoma bifasciatum. Taxonomy (NCBI): domain Eukaryota; kingdom Metazoa; phylum Chordata; class Actinopteri; order Labriformes; family Labridae; genus Thalassoma; species Thalassoma bifasciatum. The sequence goes on from RPOG01001570.1 coordinate 55,149, forward strand.
CACTCTGGCTCAGATGAAAGTGTTGGAACCATCTTTTGGTTACATCGATGTTTGTTTTTCGATCTAAACAAGAAGACAAAATAAAGTTTAAAGTCTGAAACTAGTTACGAGGAGTTGACAGGAGCTTGTGTTTTTGTGTTTCAGTGCTACAGATGCTCGGTATAAGCCTCCTAATTACTCGCACAACCTCATTTACACTTTGCTCTCCCTGTTCCCGAGCTCTGCTCTGCTCTGCTGCGGCCGTACGCAGACAGACAATGATGTGCAGTCTGTGTATGGCCACAGTAGACCCTGGATTAATTACGCAGAGGAAGGAGTCATCACTTCACCACTTCTAATTAACAGCAGATAAAAGGATGGAGGAGGAAGAAAGGGATGACAGCAGGACAGGATGTGGCATTTAACTGGCAAAATTTCCATTACAAGGAAGAGTGAGCGCCGAGAACAGAGCTCTGTAGTCTTTATTCTTTTAGCGCCATTATACTCGAGATTAATTTTGAGAAACACAAAGAATCGGTAATACCACAGAGAGGAAACAAGTGGCTCAAATATTGAAGATTGTGCATCACAGATTGCATGACAAACAGGCGCGTACATCATCCACATCAGAGGATGCTAGATTGTTGTGCTAATGCTCAGCTGCTCTGGTTTTTGGTCCATGCATGAGGCTTATTCAACAACTTGCCAAAGATTCCTGATTTTCAGGACTGGGAAAGCTTGAAAAACTTTCTCACTGCAAAAAATCGAAACAAAGCAAGCAATTTTTGTCTTATCTTTTGTTTTGAAAAGACTTTATTTTGGGGTGTTAGGAAAGCCTGACGTATAAGATGCTCTATCCACAATCCTGTCCTCCCCAGATAAAGGTATAAATAGCCCAAAATGATATTTCTAAAAAGGAAAAACTTATTCTAAACTCAGACTCACATGGCATCTACCTAAAATCATGACATGACAAGTCAAAAAGAAGCAGAAATGCTCTTTTGAAATTCCTTGAATTTAAAGAAACCAGACCTGCCAAGTTTTCTTATCCCATGAGCAGATTCTTTTTACTCGTAATGAGAAACCCATGCCTCATTTTTTGGCGTCAACATTATTATAAGCATCACTTTCACCCAAAAAGACCACAAAAAGTCACATTTTGAGTTGAAAAGACATTCTGGCTAGAAGTTTTGAAGTGTAAAGCCACAGTTAATCACTTACTCATCTCTTTTGGTGAAAGATAAACTCCACTCACCATGTGTTTTTTTTTTACCGCGCTCATCCTCTCTGCAGGGGAGAGGATGAAAAACACCGAGTGCTAATGAAGCAGGTCCATAGTAAACACAGAGACAATGCTAATTGGAGCTAACTGTCTAAAGCCTTCAGAGCAGTGGTTCCCTCCTGGTCTGGCTTCGTGACCCACTATCAAGCTACAACACAAACAAGGAAAAACTGTCACCGTCTCTTGTGTCTCTAATCAAAGATGATGCGTTTTAACTGGCGATGGTGCAGAATACCACCTTTGGTCAGACTTTGCAACAAAAACAACACCTCACTGCATGAAACACTGAGGCTTTTATCTCCTTTGTCCTCAATTTGAAAAGCCAATATCCCATGTAGTGTTTGTGTCAAACCTTGCTCAATTAGCACATGGAAACTTACTTCACGGGTTGTCTTCTACGCTGGTGTCGATTAGTGTCACAGGGAAGTATCACCACCTACTGTCAAATTTTTATATAAAGGAGGACAGAAAAATTCACTGTTCCTCTTTTTCACCACTTTACATAAAAAACAATCAAGTATAAACATAACAAAACAAACTGTAAGTATAATATATCCAGAATTATGAAAATACACTGCCTGGCTACACAATTATTGGATAATTACTGCATGAAGAACTATCTCTCAGCTGGAAACAAGTTATTTAACGCCATCTCATGCGGTGAGTAACCTCTCACATTTCTTAAACAACCATGGAGAAAGACACATCCTGTGGTTATGTTATGGAAAAGATTTTAGTCGGTTTAAGAAGGGTCAAATCTTTGGCAATGCATCAAGCAGCAAAAAAATCTAAGGAGATTAATACTAGAATTGGGTTAAGAACTGTCACACCCATTATTAAAACCTGAAAGTATGGTGGAGAACCATCGTTTTCCAAGAAGAAATGTGGTTGGGAAAGAAATCTGTGATTATGCACCCTTTATGCCTAGTGCCTACTGTACAAGCCTGTGGGGGCAGTGTTATGATCTGAGGTTGCTGCAGTTGCTCAGGTCCAGCAACATCTGAATATACTGAATGACCAGGTTATTCCATCAATGGATTTCTTCTTCCCTAATGGCACTGGCATATCCCAAGATGACAACGCCAGGATTCATTGGGCTCAAATTATGAAAGAGTGGTTCAGGGAGCATGAAACATCTTTTTTCACACATGGATTGGTCCCCACAGAGTCCAGACCTTAACCTCATTGAGAATCTTTGGGATGTGCTGGCTTTGTACAGTGGTCTCTGCTATGAGATTACAAGACTGTCATCAAAAAAACAGGGGCCCAAATGTAATAGATGGTCTGTTTGCATCATAAACTGTACACTGTATCACATAGAAGAGAGTCAGCATCCCAAACAAAGTCAAAGAATGAGCTAAAATAGGGGTTAAATTTATAAAATCATGCAAATAATAAAAAAGAATGAGCCTTTGTAACGTTCAAATGTTAGCTAATATTATATCATTACCATGCATCTTTTGGAGCCAGCCCCAAGTGGCCATCAGGGGAACTACAGCTCGCTTCTGTTGCTTTAGATTCTCTGCAGTTCAAATCTTCATGCTTTCAATTCAGAAAAGTGTTAAGAAATAATAAAGAAACCTAAGAAGAAATATCCAGCTGTGACTGGAGACCGACACAGTCCTGTTTCAAACCCTCGTTCTCATTTGCTCCTCTACCTTCGCCCCCCGATCTGCTGCACGGCACTCTACATCGCTTTGGGTGACGCTGTGAGCAGAGACCAGCAGCTGACAGTGACGAGACTCGTTACTTCTACTTCTTCAAAGCAGTTTAGCTGATTTGCAGCTCCTCAGTCAACTGAGCCGTGGAGGAACTTCTGAAGCAGGTATATGATGATCTATGCATCCCTATCAATTATGGATGTGATGTTACGCAACAGAGCTCCTTCTGATGGACTGAAGATTGTTAAAAAAGCAAAAACACACCTTTATGAAGGTGGGAATCATTTTAACACTTATGTTTTTACTTCATGGATTGTGTTTTTAAAGCCTTCATATTTACACCTTCTTCAAAATGAATCCATCCTAAAGCTTTTTGAACATAATGAAACTAATGTATTTTTCAGATTCATGCTCTGCACTTTCCTGAGTGCGTGGTCACATTTTAATGAGGATAAGCTTAAAATAACCTGTCAAAAATATCTCCTGCCCTGGATTGAGGGATTGTTCTTTTCTTCGATAGCAGACACAAAAATACACATTCAGTTCGTGCATGAGCAAAGATGTAGTTATAGTTGGAAATGAAAATCTACAGCTACTGACACAAATATACCATGAACTAGACTTATAAGTGAGTAAATCCAGAAGGGAGTGCTGACACAATTGGGGAGAAAATAAGATTCTCTAAAAGAAGCTGATTGCATGGGATGGGGAAGAAAGATGCTTTAAGGGACTTTGAACACAATGCTGCACAACAGGGATTCACACACAACCATCTCTAGGGTTTACAGACAATACTCTGAAAAAGACAGATCAGAAAGGACTCAGATAACCACTTGTTACAACCAAAGTCTGCAGAAGACCATCTCTGAATGCAGAAGACCACACCAGGTAACTCTCCGTCAGCCAAGAACAGGAAACTGAGGCTATAATTCACACACGCTCAACAAAACTGGACAATAAAAGACTGAAAAACGTTGCCTGGTCTGGTGAATCTGGATTTCTGCACAGAGTTTGGGGTAAAAATAATTCTGCCTTGGATTAAAGTTTCAGTCTGATCAGGAGATTTTCTTTGGGCCCCTTGGTATCAATTGACCTATAGCTAAGTCCCGCCCCCAAACACAATGAGCCAATCAGAGTGCGTGTAGCCATTAAAATGCTAAAGTCAGTTTTTGCTCAATTGTATGATTTTTTTTTTTTTAGATTTTGGAGTTCAAAAATAGTCAAACAATGTTCATGAGTTACATGCAATTCCAACATAAAGCATCCTGAGAAGCTGGACGACCTTTTCCTAAACCAGATCTCAACTGAGAGAAGAGTCATCTTTTGACCACATCATCAACCCAACATGATTTAAATGAACAAGGATGTCTACTTCTGTTCTAAGGCAAGACGAGATTGTTTTTTAAGCAAGATGTTGTCACTTTGCTGGACAGAAATATAAAGTTATACTTTACATTCAAATTTTTAGCTATATTTACCCTATTTTTATTGCTTATTGTGTTTGGTGGAAGTTCATTGGCCTGTTTTGTTCTAGTTTTTGCTATTTGATGATCGTTCATTATGGTTAGCTGTTGTTCAAAGGGCTCTAGTTTAACTATCGTTAGCTCCTGGAGCTTAGCGTCATTGTCTTTTTGGCAGTGATCAAGATAAAGGTTGGCAAACGTTACACAGCACAGAGAGACTCTTTTGGTAAAAAAAAATGGTAAAACGCACATTATATTTTTCTCATAGTCTGAGACAAAAACTTCAGTGGTGATAGTGGCTGCAACACGTCTATCACCTTTGAACTGGAACCTGTAAACTTTAGCTCTTAAGTGAAGCTTTTTGTCAAAACTTCTCAACAACAAAATGATAAATATATTCCTCCAATACATAGTTTACATTCCTTTGGTGACTTTCAGATGATATTTGATCTTTCTGTCTCTAAAAATCATCAATGACCTCCTGAAAAATGTCTCCATAGTGTCTGTCACCGAATGTTTGTTATTTGTCCCAGTGAATGGAGGGGGCGTGGCTTAACCATAGGTCAATTGAGCCTGGTTTAAAGTCCACAGACTACGTCCATCCCTTTATGAGCACAGTGTCCCAATCATCTGATGCAGCAGGATAACGCTCCATGTCAAAAATCATCTTAAACTGGTTCAATGAGTTCCCCGTTCTGTTCAGATCTCAATCCAAATCTGCGGCAACTGTGAGATGCTGTCATGTCAATATGGAGGGAAACATCTGAAGGATGTTTCAGGCAGCTACGAAGGGAAATGGAAGTCTAACCAGGTACTGTTGACATGGTGATGTTTAAACCAGGAGAGGGAGGCAGTAGGTGTGGAGAATATGGTGAAAATTCAGGCTGCAGTCTTAATTATCCCACTCACATAACATGCCAGATGTTGTTCTGTGCACCATATGGATGAGGCATGAACCCTAAACTCATCATAAATGTCCCTCTCTCTTACATAAGCCATTTACATGAAAAATTGAAAATACGGTGATGAACTCCTCTGAGTGTATGATTTTTATTCAGTATGTTGTGTGTCATGCATATCACTAAAACATGTAGGAGTCTTTAAAAAATGAATGCGTGAAGGGAACAGGACATCAGTCTAAACTCCACAGGGAACTCCAGTGTTTGTCTAAAGACTGTATCGCTCCATTTCTTTCATTTCTTCTTGCTCTGTCTCTGTTTGAATGAATATGCATGTGAGCGAATAGTGACTGTTTACGCAGAGATCTAGATGTTGCCCCTTGACTGAACGCCGGCCTTCATCACACGACTTGTTCCTCCTCTGTGCGTGCAGCCGCTTGGCTTTGGTAAGAGCTACAGATGGAGAGGGAGTTCATCAAGGCTGGTACTGTTTTTTTTTTCCTTCAGTTGAAAGACACAGAGTGATAGTTTCACATCACAAAGAAAGATTGAAAAGGATAAATCCTCTGAGCGCTGAGTCAAAGAATTTATTTGTCAGTCTTTGACAGTAAGGGAGAATAACAATGACATCATGCTCTTATTTTTCTTTCAAATTTGCACATTGTTGCATTGTTTTTCTGCGTCTGGCTAGAGCAGCAACTTTAAAACTATGACTGCTGAAAACTTTTGGGGAATGAGGTTTTGATTTCAACAAAAAACAACACAACTTTCACACACAAACAGCAAAGATACACTTGCTAAAACTTGCTTCCAATTAGTTTGCCAGCTGATCGTGTTGCTCACTGCAAAAGCTCAAATTTCACTTGAGTGTATTTGTCCAAATTCTGCTCCACAATTTCAAAAACAAGGCTTTGATTCCTTGGAATGAGCAGCAGATAAAAATGTACCAAAGTCTCACAAAACATGGTGAAGTATCTTATTTAAATAAACGTGAAGTTACCATGGTAACACCATGTCTCTTTGTAACATTGCTCTGCAAATCAATATGCAAGGTGCCCTTTGGCATAACTCACCACTCCAGTACCACCAAGTCTACTGGCAGGACAGAGCAACCATCTTTGCTGCATTATCCGACCCATCCCCATTTATGAATGCAAGCAAGTTGAGACACACTTGTGGCTAGAGCTGGGCAATTCACTGCAAATTAGATTAAATCGCAATATGACCTGTTGCAACATTCTAATCCTAGGGAGTGCAATATTTCTTTAACCTGTCAGAAAACCAGAAAAACTTACTAGCAGATGTTTCATGCTCTACACTGTTGTTACACAACCATGTTCAACTAAAGAGCCAAATTGTTTGAACAGCCTTGTAAGGCAAACAATCTAAGTGGTGAAAAATGGCAGAAAAGATTAGAGGCAGCAATAACGATAAATCAAAGTGGTGAAAATGGTCAAGAAGCAGCGAAAAAATGGCAAAAATGTTTGAAAACAGATTTAATCATATGCAGAAAGTAGCAGAAAATGGTCCAAAATTGGTGGAAAAAAGCAAGAAGTGACTGAAATGGTCAAAAACAAACAAAAATGGGAAAGAACAGTCTGAGAAAACATGGAAAACTGTCAGAGGAAAAAACATTTTGGAAAAGATTACCAAAAATCAACGAAAAGTGGTAAAAAAAAAAAACCAAAATGGGCAAAGAGCAGTCATTTAGCTAATAATTTAATAATTTAGAAATCTAAGCAGAAAGACAGACAATCAAAGTGGTGAAAAATGGCAAAAAATGACAAGATGCAGCAATAACAGTAATTTTATTGTGGCAAAAATGGTCAAGAAGCAGCAAAAATGTTTGAATTTTTTAAAAAATATGCAGAAATTAGCAGAAAATGGTTGAAATGTAGTGAAAAAATAGCAACAAGTGACTGAAATTGCCAAAAACCAACAAAAATTGGCAAGAACAGCATGAGGAAACATGGAAATTGTCAGAACGCAGCAAAAATTGGGAAATAAAGTAACAAACAAGTGGTAAAAAATAGCCAAAGGCAACAAAAAATGGAAAGAAAGTTTGGATAACACTAATATAATAGTCAGAAAGTAGCAAAAGTGGTGGGAAACAAAGTGAAAAGTAGCTAAAATAGGCAAAGAGTGGCCATTTAGTTTGAATTAATCTGGGTTAAATATTTAGAAATCTTAGCAAAGATTAAGACATTTTTCTTCCAAAGCTTTAGAAATCTTGACTACTCACTGCCCTCTACTGGTCGGGAAGTTTGTTGCAACTACCTTTTTTTTTCCATAACATGTTGGGTTGGACCAACCCCACAGTTTTTATGACCCATCCCACCTGTGAACAGAACACTAATGGCTAAAATGTGACCTTTGCTGACAGCACACACTTCACAGGGAGGTGGGAGGCTGAGTAATTCACAGATCTGTGTTTGTTTCATTTAGCTGCAGCCTTTTCAAACTGGCACATGTGCTCTTCACACAGGAGTGAGCAGAGAGAAACACGTAGTAAGCTTCAACTGGAGCTGAAGATGAAAGGTTGGCTCCGTGACTCAGCTTTTCTCTGAGCGCTAACGAATCATCTGAATATTCGGATGAGGAGTCTGCTGGGATAACAAACACGCGGGATGCTGTAATATCCCTTTGAGCAGAACAGAGACCAATACATGAAAACCTCTCAGCCTGTGAGTCACTTTCCCTTGAGTGATGTTCATGCCACCTCAAAGAAAAAATAAACCGAGAGCTTTGCTTTTGATGTCGGAGATGTAAGTGAATTATACGACTGGTTTCTGCCTTTTATCCCAAGATGCATCAGCTCTTTTTTTTGGCTGCTTTAAGCTGAAGTTGCTGTATGACTGTGCCATCTCTCGGACTCTTGGCTTAACCTTTGCTCTTTCAGCTGCAACAGAACGATAAAAAAAAGTCACTGGTTACTGCAGGGAAGCCACTAGAAAGCAGCATTTCTTGGTTTCTGTCTGCATGTCAATTCAGAAAGCTTCAAAGTCAAATTGTGCACTATAAGACTCTCACTCATGCAGGGTTTTAGCTGCACTGTAAAGCAGCGGATTGATAAAACTATCAGTGCTGCAGGAATTTGGACACATTATTTAGTACATGCTCATTCAAGATGTCGGATTACTTCTGCTGGATTCCAACAAAAAGTCATCTTCTAAATCCTTCCCACGTCATGATTAATAAAACATAACCAAATGTCCTCTTTGCAGACTGATTAGATTTTTGCCCTGAACAGAAAATGAATTTGATATCCCAGCTGCAGGTTAACTCTCAGAGATATGAGGAGACTTTTCACACGCTGGGGAGAGTGGAAAATGAAAAGTGTCATCACTTTTTTCCTCCGCCTGCAGATTTGTCAGGATGTAAAGTAGTAAAAAACATTCAGATGAAATTAAAACCATCCTGAACAAAAAGCTGTAAGGCATCGTGTTCTTTTTAGTTCATTCTCTACGTTTCTCTAACAGTTTTTTTCATGCTTATGTGAAGTCATGCAATCATAACTCTGATTCATTCATGAACTTTGGAGCTCTCTCTTTCTCTCTCAGATTTACGCGAGCAGGGGAAAAGATAGAGGCAGAAAAACCTAAAACTTTTTGTCAATCCAGCTGTTCTTTCACAAAGCTGAGCTTTTGACTTTGACTCACTCAGTATGTCTTCATGCATGCAGCAGGTCAGTTAAGGTCATGTCTCGATCATACAGTCACAGTGGGGGATCTAGTTTTGTCTGTGTATACATGCAGAAAAGATAATCAGATAATCAACAACAAGGGTTAACGAGAACCCTATTGGATGCCCAGGGGCAAAGTCAAAAAACCCCAAAAAACAAAAATAATTAGGCGGTTCACATGCCCTAAATGTGTGTTATCAGCACCAGAAACAAAACTGAGCTCAGACCATCCAGGGTCCCCATGTAACCTGCAAGTTCTTCTTTCAATCGTAAGGATTATTTGTTTTTTTCTGTCTTTTTCCCAAACTGCAAGCCTTAAAAGCGCCCATAGAATCACCAAAATTTGCCTCCCAACCTAATTCCCAGCAAAACAGTTTAAGATTCTGATGCTTTTGTGATGATACGTCTCTCCGTAGCGTCCCCTACTGATGAAAACGTGCGGCCCTGCACCCCTACCCTCAGCTACTTTCACCTACATGAAACTGCATGACATTTTTTGGGGGGGCAAAACTACCATTCATAGACCTGCAAGAAAATCTCTTAGGCCTACAGTTAAATCTCAACAGGAAGTTAGGAAATTATTATTATTAGAAATGTCTGGTTGTGATGATTTGCCAGGTACATATCTGGAAAAACTCCTCACACAGCTTTTTTTTTGGGTCATCTTCAAATAGGACGTGTAATCTGCACATATTGACAATGAAAATCCGTTAAAGACTCTTTTTTTTTTCTTTTACTCAATGGTCGTGGCCACAAATGACTGGCAAAGTTGACGTTTTTTCGGCAAATGCAAACCTTAATGGCTCTAAAATTCAATGTTGGATGCACACACGTTCAGTCTCACAGCCTAAGGGTATGCATGTCTTTTTCAACCCTGACTCTTTACTCCCAGGTCACTCGTGTCCTGATGGTATTGTTGTTACCTGCTCTAGCAGACTATATGATATTCATACAAATGTTGTAAGAAAGAATATCTTTTTGTCATGGGTGAGTGATAAACCACCATCTAAAGCAACCGAGCAAATATTATTGAACGTTTTCCTCTTGAATACCCGACTTGTCTGCTTCATTCACCAAAAAGACAACTCTTGCAATGGACTCCATATCTTCATTTCTCAAACACGACTGTTGCTTCAACACTTGCACTCACTGGCTGGGCCATTTTCAGGGGTTGATAAATTACCCCAGAACTAAACTTAGACCCTGGTTCCTGCGATGGACACACACCTGGTTTGGAGCAGAACAAAAGTGAACTAAATAAATTGGACATTCCCTGAAAGGCGAAGCGCAACGTTAATTAATTCTGAGGTGATGTTTCACCAGGTGACTGCGCTCATAGAAAACTGTCTGATGCAACAAAACTATTCATCCTGAAATACTGTAATTGCAATGACTCCGCTAACACAGCGCTTATTCAGGTGACAGAGTTTAACCTCGGTTCATGGCACATTCTCTGTAATTAAAGCACATTTATTGGCTGATATTTAGCTTCACATACACAGATAAGAAATCATATAGTGACCACATGCAAAAGCTTATGCAGTTACAGTATCTGTATGTCACTCACAAACTGACTCATTTTCATGGAGCATGCCTTCACCATCCATGATTCCTGTGTCCTTAAACCAACCTGTTTGTTTATTAACCCGAAGTGTTTGTGTGATAATGGAAAAATGGATGGAAAAACACGACCACTTCAGCAAAAAGCTGTTTCATCTGTTCCACAGCAGCTGTTGTGATTAGACAAAAATAACCACAGAGCTGAATTTAATGGGATCATGAATCAGTCTGGACACATTTCTAACTCTCCTATTTCTGTTATTTACCTGCACTGAAAAAGTAGATTTCTAAGTCAAACATAACATATTGAAGCCATTAAGGCAGTCTGTATCAATACATATCTGAAGTGGAAGCAGAAGAAGCAGAGGAAAGAAAGTACTTTTTACACCAGTACATCAATCATGCTAAACAGAAATATGACAGGAGCATGCATACATGAATGATCCTCTAAACACAGAGCACCAAGGCTGTGCAACACATGGACGATCATTCAGAACGAGGGGAATCCCAGCAGCGCCCGGGAAGTGAACCAGCACCTTTCAAGCTCCGTGTTTTGGTCATGCAGGGACTTAAACTTGTGTCTCTAAAGTCCCCAAACCAATTTACAGCAGTTACAGCAGATGAAACTCTGATTCAGACTTTAATCACTGGGCTGGAAATACATGTTTAGAGACCCAACAGCACAAAACGTTCATGATACAGTCCCTGAAATACATGTGAATCTTAGCTGTATTGCTTACATTTCCTTAAAGCATCTTACAATTTATAACCCAACTGCAGATCATGAGGCCGAATAAAGTGTTTATCAATCAACATGAGATTTAAACAGAAGGTTACAGTAACATCTTCAGAATGTTTCTTTCTAGTCCTACACTCACTAACAAGATTTAATTTGCATAACCACCTGCTCATTAAACATTCACCTGATCCTGATCCTTGGCCATATTGCGTTTAGCATTGCAGGGGTTAACATCTCTAATCATAAACTACACTTGAAAATGAGATTATCAATGCTCAAATAGATCATTTCTGATGTTTTTTGTTCTTTTTTTTCCATTTTATTTTAGAAATCTCCATGAAAACACCACACTGGACAAAGTCTAACAGTGAGAAGCGATATCCGTACTGTTTCTTGAAGAAAAGTATTTCTTGGATTTATGTTGGGATAACGGCAGAAATGAGGCAGAAAAAAGAGAAACAGGACTGTGACAGAGTGCAGAATACAACATGTTCATTCCTGTCCATATGCAGCAGTTATGGACAGAAAAAACAAAAAGCTGTGTAAGAAGTTTGTTCAAATACTTACCTGGTAAATCGTCAAAATCTGACATTTACGCCTTAATTCCTAACTTCCTGTATGGGCCTTAGAGTCTTTCTGGCAGGCCTATGCTTGGTAGTTTTGTACGAAAAAATTTCATGCAGTTGTATATAGCTGAAAGTAGCCGAGGGTGAGGGTGGGGCTGCAGTAAAGCACCAGAATCATAAATTGTTTTGCTGAGAATTAGGTGAGTAGGCAAATCTTGATGACTTTGCGTGCATTTAGTAGACAGAAACAAACAAATAATCCTTAAGATCCAAAGAGGAAAACTGAGTTAAACTGCAGTGATCGGTTCAAACCTGAGAGTCTCTCAACAAAATGAAGAATCAGGTTATGTTTGCTCTGCTTGGTGAGGTTGGAGTTGGTAGATGAGCACTGGTAGGACACAACAAGGATTCACTAACATTATGGACATGTCTTAGAGAAACACTAAACAGATAATCTGCTCACTCTCCAGACATTAAACTACAAACTTTGCTTTTGTCCCCTTTCAAACTACAATTAAATATGCTGCTTCATCACTTTGCATTTTGGAAGAAGTTGTCTTGAACAGAGAAAAGTCAAGTTAGAGAGACGATCACATGCACGCCTTGGCAAGAGTCAAGTCTTTGTGGCAGTGGGTGCTAGTACTCATGGGAAATGGAGTCCTTATCCTATTTTCCCACAGTGTCAACAGGAAGATGTGAATTGTTCTGGACCACTTAATGCAGATTTATGCTCACATTGCTTTCGGCAAATCCTTTTCAATAAAGGATGAAAGACTTTTGGAGTTCTGACCAATCACAATCAGGTAGTTAACACGACTAAATGGTTGAATAAGGGCGTTTTTAATAATGCATGTTGTACTTCCTGGTTGCTGAGGGCGCTGCATATTTTTTTGTCTGCTCTTTTACTATTTAATTACATTTCAGTGAAATTAAAACTTTAATTTCTGCTCATTTTAATTGTATTTCTGTTTGGGTTTTATGCAGCCTTGCTCTAGTTAATTACTTAAAGCTTAATTTCAATTTGTGGCTTCAGATGAATGTTTTGAATTTTATCACCTCTGTGTGGATTCAATATTTCCTTGCATGACGTATTCAGGTCCTCTCAGTTTAAGTCAAACTCTACTGTCCTGTACTTGTCACAGCAGCAGGAGGATGAAAGCAGCAGATCCAGGTCTGAGTTGTCCTGTATGGTCTGTTCAGATGTTCAGATGTTGGGTACATGCTCATGCATATTGAAGAAGCCTTGGAGCTCTTTAATATTGCAGCCCTTCATGTTGGATGTATAGACGTTTCAACCAGCTTCACATCAGCAGCCAGCAAATCCCTCTGAGTGTTGTCACCGCAGAGCAGCGAAAACAAACAGAACAAAAGCTTGTCAGTTATTACACTTCTGTTTGTTCTGACACCACGGCGGCATAATGAAGCTCATATAGATGAAGAGGCAGCAAGCGAGAGAGGCAAGGCTGTGAACCATCATTCAGCCCGAGCTCGGCCGCTTAGAGCTGCTCACAAGAAAAACGAGGCAAATGTTCCGAAGTGAGAGAAGAGAAAAATACAAGAGAGGGAAACTAGAGCTGGGTTGACAACTTTCTTCTTCAGAGAGTGAACAGCTCAGAGCGACAGTCACAAACACAAACCTCGATGCAGCAACAACGTCCAAAACCAGACAAAAACATGGAGACAAGGAACAGCATAATGGGGACTGAAACCAAACCAACCAAACATTTCTCTTTGGCTCTACAGGATGGAATAAGAAGAAGATCAATCCTGTGATTCACACTGACCTCACAGCTCCTGTGAGGAGTTTTCAGCTTATGTAACAGGGTGAAATCAACAATGAAACACCTTCCATATTGATGTTTTGATGCCTGTAACTGCTACAAGGTCTCACAACAGAACCAACAACAGACCGAAAGGAAATTGGTTTTTGATTGTGCATAGGGTAATTTTCAAAAAAATATCCTAAAAACTTCCAAGGGAATTTTAGTTTGGGAGAATTGAAATTTTTTGTGTCCTTTTTTTCCTCTTTCTTTCCTTGTCATCAATTTCAATGAGATTTTTGGAAACTACGTGACTGATTGCAAATTCATTTCTGTGCAAACAATTCCAAGTACATTTGATCTTCATTCATTCTTAACTCGCCTGAGACCACATTTCTAGATTTTGAGTCCAGAAGTCTTGTCAAGGTAAGTTTTGATGAACGTACTGGGGTAAATATATTTGATGGTATAGGTCAACTTTGAGTTATGGATGTATTTAAGTTGTACTTACAAATGCTGATCATTTTTAGAGGTTAGCTATGAAAAATATTTATGTATTTATTCATGAGAGTTAGACTCATGTAGGAAAGAAATTCCCTAAAAATGTATTTGTAATATCATCTAAAAATATTGCATAGATGCTTTTGTGCATGTCCCCAAAAATTCCTGTGAATTTCCAAAAATCCTTATGGAAAGTTTCCAACTTTCCCGCAATTTTGCGACCCTAGTTTTGACTTCCTATCCTGATGGGAAGGGCTCTGACATGGCTGTGAGTTCTTCATGCACTGCCACCTACTGACCGTATGTTGTAAGTGCACCAGAAATTCTTCAAATCAAGATAATTCAAGATAAAGAAGACCAAAACTGTCTTGCAGCCTAGAAATCTTGTGCAGATCTCACCATTCTAACAAACTGAGGCGCAACACACTTCTCAAAATTTCCAAGAATTGATTTTATGTTTGAAGAAGTTAAATATTAAAGGCTCTGTAAGGACTATCAGTGTGGTATTGATTGTAGTGACACCTGTGGCCAGAATCACCCTCTGTGGTAGAGACACGACTCATTCGGTCCACAAGCTTCTCTTTGCTAGAATGTTTTGGCACAGATTGTGTCACCAAAGGGACTTTTGGGTAAGGTGCCGTCAATAAAACCACTTAAAAAGTCTTCACACCGCCTTAAAGTTGGGATAATGCCGGAAGTTTCTTTGATGATCCCAGACTGCCATGATTTCTTTTTAACTTTCTATATTTGCTGTTTATTAATGAAACTTCTGTCATGAAAACACCAACATGGTTCATTAATACAATCCTGTTCTGAATCTCTCACATTCAGTTTTTAAAAAGCTCTCCAACCTTTCACTTCATCCTCCCACATGAAGCTTTCAACCATGTCAGTTTGAGTACTACACCTACAAAACGGAGTGATGCTTATCTCCACCTTTCATTATCACTCTCTCTGAAGTGGTTTGAAACCTGGAGGAGACTAATGGCCTGAATGTGTGAGCCAACACCTCTCAGTGGCCCCTGCATGACCCACAGCACCATGAAGTCACACAACAGCTGAACGCAACGTGAAAGACTCACTGCTGTAGCTCGCACTCCAGGGCTGGTATCCATAATAACCAGTGATGCGCAGTATCCGCTCCTCAATGGAGGCGCTGTTGATGTCCTCAACTGAGCGCGAGGACTTCAAATCCTCCTTGATGGCCTCGTCCACCACCAGGTACTTGAGCTGTCTGAGCTGGGGGCTGATGTCCGACAGCCTTCTGGGGCTCACGTCGGGAGACTTGCGCATCCCGCTGGGGAGATAAAAGAAAGGATGGAAGGAGACAGAGTGATTTTAGGGAACATTGTAAACCTTGAAGCAGACCGGATGAGTTCTTTGTCTGAACCAAGAGACTGGGTGCTGTGTTCCAGGGAGCCCTGCGTAAAGGGCCCCTGCAGCGCCTCTCCACAGCCCCATAAATCTTCATCCTTCACTGGTCCTGCATCCGCACAACAACACTCTGAAAGACACTAAGTGAAAGTGACTGCCCCTGCAACTGTATGCACTGTGCTGCTCCCCTTATAATGCCTCTAATGTGAGAGGAGTAATGTGAAACTAATGCATCGATCATGATGAGGGAACACTTGTGACAGCATGTTTACGCACTCAAGCGTCCAGTTACACTCTAAGAATATCATTTTAAAATGCAAAGAATTGGAGAGAATTCAGGTTAGGAAGTGAGAAAAGAATCAGAAAGTAGCATCCAGTGTCGCACAAATTGTGTGATTTATCTGGAAAGTAGCGTACATGAGCAGCTGTTATGAAACCACACGTGGAATGGTTAAAAAAAAAAAAAAAAAAAAAGCGATAATCGGTGCGTAAAACCTCCTCTCAAGTGCAACTTAATCACAGCCCATGCGTTTGCTTCCTTGTTGATTAACATATTTTTAAAAAGCCAGCAGATATTTTCACATAATTTGAATTTAAACACAACACAAACAGGAGTTACATTTATTCCCTCTGAGTCGTTTTTCTTAACCACGAAAGCTTTGGACTCTTTTGCGCAACAGGTGCAGCCCAGCCCGCCTTTTCCCGCTCTGCTGCAGCCGCATCAGTAAAACTTTAAATCTCTTACATTGGCATCAAAGTGGTCGGAGGTCCAAGGTAGCACATACAGTCCCTGTGGGGCCGCCCGACCCGGTCCCACACCGTGCCCTCTCCATCCCCGTACATCCTGAAGGCCACTAAAAGGGGGACAGCTCCGGCTGAACTAAATCCTCATGAAGGCTGATACGAGACGGGCACCTCCGTCCTGCTCCTCTTCACCCCCTTCACACATATGTCTGGACACCACTGTGCGCACTGTTGGAGTACTGGAGGGGTGCGCTCTGCTGGTCTGGAGGCACTGCATCAGCGCCATCTACCGGATTAACGAGGAACTCCTATCAGCTGAGCTACTTAAAGAGATGGGAGACCCTAATCCTTCATGTGTGGGCTATTATGTGTCTCAAAATCCCCACATGATGATCCTCATACGTTCTAAACCACTCTCTCCTTTTGTGTTAAAACAACAAACACAACAAAATGACTCAACTGTCTTTTTTACAGGACCCCAGGTGTCCCCTAAATCCCTTTCTGCCATTTGTGCTCCTTGGATGACTCAGTCTTTCCCCTTAGGTAAGCTCTAAATCACCCGAGGACATATTATTTCTGTGGCATGGTGATGTCGAAATCCTTGTTCACCAATTGTCAGCTGTCCAACAATGAAAAATAAGCTCGTTCTGGTTTAAATTGCTTCAAAATTCCACATTTTTCCAGCAACACTGAGTCTCCATGGCACACAGATTCAAAAGGCAAATATTCACAAAAAGAAAAGTTGTTTTATGGAAACTCTTATGATTTTCTTTTAATCACAGGGTATGAGAAAACTATCCGAGCTGACCACATCCAAGCTTTTGTTTCCAGCACAGGTGTGAAACAATTTCATCATAGATTTTCTACATTTCACAGGCCACTGGGGTCTCCTTTGCTCTATTATTCATTTTCTACTTTAGCAGCAGCATTTCAGATTGATGGCTGGGCCTGTCAGTGTTTCGAATATGTGAGACAGGAGAGATGTTTCAGTTTCTCAGGATCGAAGACAATTACAGGGGTTTGATTACAACCAATCAGAGCTGCACTTCAGTAATGAGGTAATTATCTTCACCGGTGGAGATAATATCTGCATGCAGATTAAAATCATGGACCATCTCTACCTGTTGTTTTTAGAGGCATAGATATGCAAACATAGGAAAGTTTCACATTTAAAAGATGAAGAATAATTACTGTAAACAGAGAAAGAAAAGATAGAGGATGCATCTTTACCGTGTGAGGACGGGGTAGTACAGCTCATAGGTCCCAGGTCTGTGGTCCACTCGCTGCATTGCGTCGGCATCCTGTGAGTCTCTGGCTGTGAAGAGCAGAAGAGTACACCAACAGTTTTTTGAAGACAGGTTTTGCATCGATCAATGACCAGCCACCACAGAGCCGAGGTGGAGCCAGGTGGAGAGGTGGGTCTGTGCTTACTCGAGCAAAAAAAAGTGGAGTCCAGTCATCAATACTTGGGTCAACACCTTCCATCGACGGTGTGAGGCTGGACAGGATCAGGTTCATCTTGCATAATGCGCCTTCACAGCTCAGCCAAGGCCGGATCAATTCTCTCTGATTGACCTCCTGCTTTGCCAAAACCTGAATTATGTGGACACGTTTCATGACAAGGAGCCTATAAATACCAACAAAAAGTTGGGAGTGCTGATGCATTTCAATTCTTCATGGCCACCGAGTACACCTGGGCTGTTTATTTCAGGCCTGGAGGTCTAAATCTTAGGTCTGAGGCCAGAATCTGTCATGACACAGGTTAAACAGGCCAAAGGGGATGTTTTCAGGGGCTCTGCTATTCCTGCAATTTCATGTATTATTAAAAACTTCTCTAAATCTGATGTTTACACCAGCTTTCATGACCTTTCAGGTCTGCAAAAGCAACCAAAAAAGCACAACTTTTCTGTTATAAAACAAGAATAATCTCAAGAAATGAATCAGATTTTTGCACAACAGAGAGGCAGGCTTAGAAGTTTAAATTGATATGCATGTCTTTGGGCTTCTTTAAGATTAACTCAGCTTCTATTTAAAGTTTCAAAGGTCATATTTCAGATATATTTACATCATTAACTTCAAACGCCATGAGGAATATAAATATCTGTCTCTTTGGGGCTTCATCTTTTCTCAAATCAGACCTCTTTTAAAAGTAATTGAACAGCCTTGCAGTATTTTAATCTTTAGATCACTCCTCAAAGATGCAGCAAAAGCTCCAGGCTAGAAAAACGTAAAGGAAACTCAGTGAGAATGATTTCAGTTTTGTTTCCCACACATGAATGTGACAGAAATAGAAAACCGCTCAGTGGGCTGTTATCAAAATTCACTTCACTTCCATAAATCAGAGTTAAAATGACCTCTTTTCACAGCAGACAGCTTCTATTGTAGCATTAATGTGGCCCAGAATATGTCACACTGGAAAATCTGCAAACCTAACTTCAGGGCAGCTGGATGAGGAATATTTGGATTGACAGAATATAAATATCTCCAAAAAAAAAGGAAAAATTACAATTTACAAGATAGGTATCGATACCAGGTTTCACAACAGGGATAGATGTGAGAGGCTAACCACTACACCACCAAGCAGACAGTGAATATACAGTCTATAAATAAGATGTCAGTCACCAAATACCTGATGAAATTGTAAACCACCATCAACTTAACAGATTTAACTGAGGTAGCAGGTAACACCATCAAACAACAAACTGTTTAAGTTACTAAAAACCAATTATCACCAAAGTAAAGTGAAATATTTCACACTTACATGAAGCTTTCAGAGGGATGAGTGCTCCAAACACAGTTGGCCACAGGTGAGGTGACTTTCTCTATCAACTCTGAAGCTCCGCCCACCCAGGAAGTAAACAGTGTAACATGCTGCCATGAGGAAAGTCTTCAGGAGCTGTGTCTTCCTGTCATGAAATGCTTTACTGAAACCAGTAATATGTTTCATTTCTGCTACAATGCTGCTGTTTACATGTATGAAAGCATTGATGGTGTTAAAGTCACACTCGTGCGTCTTATGTTGGAACAAAAACTGACAGTTAGGAGGTAGAAAGATGTAATACAATCCTTTTTCTGTGTGTGTTTTATTTGAAAACTCATTTGTCTTAATGATAAATAAGCATTTTTGCTGAATACATGATGGACTATTACATCATGCAGTCTGTTACAGCTACAGGTAACTCACTTACAAAATACAGTTTTTTGTCATACAAGCCTTTAAAAGCCAAATCCTGCTTTTTCTGTTAGGTATTCACATTTTCATGACTTTTTGATTGCAAAGTTTAAAAATCTTTCTCTCTTTGAGCGTCAGGTGTTTGAACGTTGAGCTACATAATCAAGGCCTCTCACAACACAACGCCATCACTGCTGAGGTTGGCTGCATCTTTTCAAAGATGCTGAGGGTTAAAGGGTTAAGATACGAACTCTCTCAGACCCATGAAACTCCATATTTTAAACTTTAATCCATTAGTCACATTTAGGGACACTTCCTTTGTCATCATATGGTGATGTCACAACTTTACACCCATTTCACACTTATACCTAAAAACAAGTAGCGATCTAATGACAATAAATACAGAACTTCCTGTACAAAGGCCAAGTTTAGTTTTTATACTAATTAGGTCTTATTGATGTTAAATAGCAAGGAGAAATAAAAAAATGCACCAGAGAAACACTCAGGTCTTAAGAGGTCAAAGTCGTTACAAGTGCAGCACAAACTGCTGTACATTTGGACTTAAACAGAGAGCAGCAAACATGGGACATAGAGGAATATGATTTTTTATTCTCTGAGGAGAAAAAATTTAGTCTTGACGGTCCTGATGGTGTCCAACGTTACTGTCATGACAAGGAGATCCCACTGAGATGTTTTCTGGGCGGCACAGATAATGATCTACTTTTTTTCTTTCAATTAAACAATGGAGCTGGTGGTTGTGCAGGAGCGTTAAATGGCAACTGGCTATGTGGGCGTCCTTCATGACTGAGGGCCCTGGTCTGTGTGCTAATGACTGGGTTTTTCAACAGTTTGCAATGGCCACCTGACATGGGACCTCTTCTTCTTCTTCTTCTCCAGAGTAATAATTTTACTCTTTTGAGGTATCCTGCGTGTTCCCGTGGTCTGAAACACATTGTGAACATTATGGAATGGATGCCAAACATGAAACATCTTCACTACTTGGAGCAACATTCTCACTAACCTCCAGGAAACACTCATCAGGTGTGTATATTCACACATGCACCATCAGCTTTCATCATCACTTCTTCGCTGAAGTTTCACACAGCTGTGACTCCCTAATGGGCCTTTTTTTCCTCACAGAAGTCATTTTGACTCGTAAGAGTCTGAAAATCCCAGGTGTTAACAGCTCTGACATCAGCTCTGAGCTGCTGGAGGATGAATAAATATCAGCACGATGGAAATGAGCACGCTAAAAGGAATACATCCATTGTGATTTCATTATTCAGTCCCATGTGTTCCCCTCTGATGTGATAAGTTACCCTCAGTGAAAAAGGCGTCTGAACTATAAGCACATTCCTCAAGAAGGAGAGAGTTTAATGCTGCAAAATGAAAAAACTCAAACCATTTACGATGACCCATGTATCTCTGGAGAGTAACAAGATTCCAGGGTGCAACAGCGAATCCAGATCTTATTACTCTTTATCAAAACCTCCCCCTAAAGTTTCATTTCTCCCTCTACAGAAACACTTCAGAGCTTTGTAAGAAATTAAAGCCAGCGTGTAATAACTCAAAGATGTTTCCATTATTCCTCCCATCCTCCTGTCTGGTGTGATGCAAATCTTTTATTATTTAACGCAGCTTCCAGCCTGGAAACAGTGGGAGAGAAAGCTGCTGATTGGCTCAGACAGGAAGAGAAATGAAACTCAGAGCCAGTAAGAAAAAAAAGGTGCAATCATCCTGCTGCTGAATAATTCAGAAGGTTTTGTAAACATCGTATCCCTCATTACAGTTAATCCACAGAGACTGGTATTTTCCTCTTCTGCTAAATGTAAATGTTTCTTTCATTATAACCTTTATGAAGTTGGCCCCCTGCAGTCTACCGGGCCTCTGATTTCTCCAGGCTGAATGTGTTATTTTGCTGCCATTATTGTTAAGGTTGACACACAGCTGGAGTGTGACCAGGATCTCAGCGGATGAGAAGACTCGCTGATGCTATTATGTGTCGTGAACCAGTTAACCACCAAGGCGAGCCGCTTCAACAGAAGGATAAAATTGGCATATTCTGTCTTCTTTTTTTTTTTTCTCTGGCCTGGTTTCCATTCTTAGAAAACCCTGTTTTTAGTTTTGCTGACACATAAGAAGAAGAGAAAATATGTGATGAAAGTCATGGAAACATCCCTGTGATGCCCCTTCTCTGAAAAAGCAGTTGAGCATCAAAGCCATAGAGATCAGTGACAGAGCTGGAGTCTCCTCACAGGAAACACAAACACTTACAAGAGCGAGGATTTCACAGCTGCTGTAGAACATCCTTTTATGCCTTGTACAAAGATAAACGTCTTCACACTTAACACCAGAAATCAGGACTTAGCAAGGGGCATAAAGTTACACTTAAATCAAATAAAAGAACAATTTAGTTGCATTTAAAGACATTTCCAAGGTTGTGGATGTCATGTGAGGAAGTAAAGGTTCAGTTGTTGCATGTGAGAGTGAAATTTCAGGAAGTGTGAGAGAATAGCTGTTTCCATGAAACTTTTTAACAAAATAATAGATTATATTTCTTAAGTTTTCGTAAAGTACAATCGTGCCTTGACAGTGTTTCCATAACGACTAGAATTGTGCACAACTTGAGTGAAATCTCGTTCCGAGTGATTCAATTTGCGGGATTGGGAGAGAAGGAAGGAGGTCTGAAAGTAATGGTAACCATGGACACGGCAAACATTTTAAGGGCAGGAACCGTCATTTGGATGGGCGACGAAGGCAGATATGAACACCCGAGTCTGTATGTGTGTCAGCGGCTATGTACTAGGGACTTCTGGGAGAATTTTGTGGACGAGGAGTTCGCAGAGGATCCAAAACTTCAGGATGACCCGGCCTATATTCGTCCTAAATACAATCATGGTGTCTGACCTTGAGCCACTGTCCATCTTGTTTGCTTGGGGAAAGCCGTCGATATTGAAAGTTCTGAAAAACCACCTCATGAGAGCGTAGAAACTTTTTGTTGAAATTTGAGAGGTTTTACAAAAGTTTGGTGTTTGCATTACCATTTTTCATCCTGATATTTAGGTCTTGTGCAATTCTAGGTGTAGCAGAAACACAACTTGTGTTTTGATTACAGCAAGGCAGTTTTTAAGTTTCTATGGCGATAGAATTTGTGGAAATATAAAGCTGGATGTCAACTCTGAAAAAATTGAAATCTAAGCAAGTCATTATGTCTTATTAGTCGTAAAAATTGTCTTATTGTTCTTAATTTGAGCCACATTCACCAGATCAGGTCATAAAAATGTCTTATTTCAAGTTTTTTTGAAGACAAAAATGAGGTGTAAATTGCTTGTAACAAGTCAAAAAAAATCCACCAATGGGATAAGACAAATTCGCCCGGGATGTTTCTTAAAATTAGAAAGATGTCTTAAAACAAGAATCTTTTATCTTATCCCATTGGCAGATTTGTTTTTACTTGTTACAAGCAATTGATGCCTCAATTTTGTCTTTAAAAAACTTGTAATAGGACATAATGACTTGCTTAGATTTCAGTGTTGCAGTGAGCACACAAGGAGACCCAGACGTCCTACCCTGCTCAGTGTAAAACAGATCAAAATGATCAAGAAGGATCAAAAAAGTACTCCAAGATCTTGCCTGAGCCAGTCCAAGGCTTCTGAGGAGCTGGTGGACGAGCGCAGGTCCATGATGGAGAACCACTGTCACTACAGGGAGATGCCACAGCAGATATGGAAGAGATGAGTTGAAGAGAAACGTGGACGACTGGGAGGAGAAGACCACTGAGTTTTTTATCAACAAAGAAATCATTCCCCTTGGAAACACATCTGGTGTACTACATATCCAAGGATATTTTTGTCTTTTCCAACCTTCCTGGCAACATTTTCAAGTCCAAAACCCATCTTCATGTTTGTCATTTTGAATATGTAAACCCAGGATTCACTAACATTACACATTACAAACACACCTCAGTAATACTAAAAAGATAGTCTGCTCACCTTCTAAACTCTAAACTACAAACTGAGTTTATAAAGATTGGTTGTTTTCACCTTTTACACAACAAATAAGCAAATTACCTTGTCACTTTGCATCCTGGTAAAAGTTGTCTTGAGCAAAGAAAAGTGGAGTTAAAAAGAAGATCTACTCTCCAAAACAAATGCAAAGCCTTTATGATGGTGGGCGATAGTGCTCATGGGAAATGGAGTCTTCATCTAGGAAAACATCACTGATTCTAACCACAGGTGTCACTGCAATCAACAGTCAACAGAAAATACCTACAGAGGCTTTAATTTGACCTCAGGGTTAAAAATAAAACTAACCTTCAATGAGCCAAAAGAGAGCCTCAACCCCATTTTTACTCCAAGAGTCACAAGTTTTCTGACACGTGAACACACAAGTGTTTTTTTTCTGTTGAATATTTATGACCAATTATTTTTGCTTACTTAGTTGGTGTGAAGATCCCTTGTTAGGTTACGTGGAATTGGTGAGTATTGTGCACCGTACACCGGGTTATGTCACCAATTAGTGGTCAAAGTGGATTTCAGACATGTTGAATCACAAGCGTTGGAATTGGTTTGGGTGACAACGTGCAGAAAAACCAGCTCTGAGTTGATGCATTCCCAAGAGATGTTTCATGAACAACAACCACACAACAAAGCTCCCTTCCCCCTTCTTGTCTTTCATGTATTCAGACTCATCATCCAGAAACCCAGCGTGTACACCGCCTTTGCATGAAACGACAGGAGATAACTGCGAGGCCTGAAGTTCACACACACTGCAGAGCTGGTGGTTTCACTGGTGCAGAGATGGAGCTCGGAGCTGTGGTATCCTTGAACCTCTCTTCTCTCCTCCTTTCCTCTGCTCCTGTCACTTTGTCTCAATTCTTAAACATCAAGACAGAGGTAACTGGGCCAGCGTATACGTCCTGCCAAGTGTTTACTCTGTGCATGTCCATACCAATACACGCCAAGGAGACAGGAATGCCATGCACAACTGCAGATTTAAAAGCAGGGTTGCATTCCTGTCTCTTTTTGTCATCGTGAGAATCTAAATCCCTGAGAAGTATAATCCATATTCTCTTAACTCCTGCTAAATGAACGTATTGTGTTTGCAGGAGCAAATGAACGCAGTTACAAAGCTGGCAGAGGGGAAATGTTTGTGCTCCAGGCCTCCTGAATTCCCACCGCCCCAGTGTGTATGTGAGGATATAAATAGAGTTGCTACACCACCAGAAAAATACAGTGCTTTGGGGTAGATGCCATTCAAAGCCTCGATCCAGTCCAGCTCCTCTGTCCTGAATGACCCCTGGACCACAAGCTGCAGTGGGGGACTTTTTGTGAAAACCTGACAAATGGCGAGTAATAAATAATGTCATCCTGGCGTGAATTTGAGCGTGCAGCACACCCTGCAGTCCTACATTACTCTTATGCTATATCCGTTCTCCTATGGGGAAAGCTTTGGCTTCAGTGTTGTGTTGCATTTCTCGCTTTTTGCACGAATATAAAGTCATTCTGGTGGCAGGATTCAGACGGATCTTGCTATAATCATCACAGGTAGCTTCCTGTGTGCATGTGAATGAAGTGAAATGATAAAATAGAAATATTAATGAGTAAATAGGAGGTGTATTTCACTCCATTGTGCAGTCTTCAGGGAGTAGTCCTGCTCCACGCTGATACTCTCCTGACTGACAGCCTGACTCCTGATATTTTCACTCAGGTGTTTGTGCGTGTGTGTGTGTGTGTGTATGCTGATTAAAGGTAAATAAATGACAGGAAAAGGGAGGTGGGGGCTCCAAAACATGTGACATTCAAAAGTGTAGGTGCTTTGGCCAAATCTCTGGAGCCAGAAAATGCAACCTCATGAAGCCCAGACTCTGCTTGTGCCTGCAGAATTTTTTAAAAGGGAACTTTTGTGTTTTTGTTCACACCTACACTTTCAGACATGCAACACTGGAAGCAAAATAGAAAAAAAAAGCAGCAGCAGGTAATGAGAGTAAATGTGGGAAAGTCAGTGAAACCAGCACCAAGAAAATCGAGTTGTAGCTCAATAGCACCATCTACTGGTCATCTATGGTACATGCATGTATATTCATACTTACAACTTCAGTTGTTTATGATTAAAGCTAAGGTGACCAAATGTTGTTTTGCCTGGACACGTCCTCCTTGTAGGTGGCAAAATAATGTTCTTTTTTTCAATAAATTCCCCCAAATGTCTGGGTTTTTCACAGCTTGTTCTACAGGCCATTGATATATAATAAGTCATTGCACTGGGCCACTAACATTGTTCCAATGCAGCAACAAAAAAGTCAATATTATGAAATAAAAAGTCAACGCTTTGAGATAATAAAGTCAAAATTTTCAGATAATAAATTCAACATTACAAGATCATAAAGTCAAATAATGGGATAAGAAGTTACAACTTTGAGATAGAAAGACTTTATTTTGAAATAAAAAGTCAAAGCTCTGAGATGAGGTCAAGATTTTTTTTTTGAAAACTAAAGTCAATCTTCTGAGATAAAAAATAGAAAAAGTAATATAAGTACAAAACTGGCACCTCTTTCATGGCAAAAACCGAAATCTAAGCAAGTTACCTTGTGTTATTTTATGGGGGGGGGGATTCTTCTTGATATAAGCCACATTAACACACCAGCCCAGGAACTTGTCTCAAATAAAGTTATTTTAAGACAAAAATTATGCCTGAATTGCTTGTAACAAGTCAGGAAAATCCACCAATGGGGTAAGAAAGAAGTCTCTTGTGTTGAGAAATTATTCTTATTTCAAGAAACTTGATGAGCAGAATTTTTTTTACCCCACTGGCAAAGTTTTTTAACTTGTTACAAGCAATTCAGACATTATTTTTGTCTTTGAATACCTTGAAATAAGACATGCTCCTAGACTTGTCCATTAGAAGAGGCTCATATTGAGTATAATTTTACATTTTTGACTAAAAATAAGACACAAACATTTCCCTAGAGTTTAGTTTTTGCAGTGTAAAAGATCAGTGTGTGTTTGAAAATAAAGCATTCCTACTTTGCTCTTTATCCTACATGTTGGCTATGAAATGATTGAACCTCTTTTCTTTCTTTTTTTTTTTGTCAAGTGTCAATAACATACTACAAATACTTTGTTACCTTACATAAGTAGAAATTTTGGCTACAGCTGACCTGTTGAATCTGAAGCTTTGTACTTTGGTTTAAAATCAGAACGTTATAGTTTTATCAGTGTGATGTCTCCATCTTGTGGAGAAGCAGAGCAGCTGGCATCTGGTTTTTCTAGCTGATCCAAAGTCAGCCTTATCATTGACAGTGGGCCCAGAGACAGGAAGTCCCCAGGTTTAATGTACAGAAACCCACAAAAATTACTTAAGTTTGACAAAGCTTCAGTTGTGGACAATACTTCATAAAAGGTCATTTGTCCCTGTTGTGTCTAAAACATGTTCCTTTCAGTAGATTCAGAGAACAAACAAGTCTTTTGGAGCTAGGAAAATATTCAGAATCCTTAGAGAGGAAACAGAAACAGTGAGAAAATTTAGTTTTAGCTTTAGAATAAGTCAACTTATACCTGCCGGCTTCATGTCAGCACTGAGGTCAGAGTCAAACTTACACAATATGCTGTAAAATTTACTGATGTGAGACACTGCAGTTAACAATGATCTTCAAGGTTCAGGAAAGGATCTTTATATCATATACATTTATGAAATTCAACGTTTGATCCTGAGGTACAACACCTCTATATTAGTCTTCTTAAAGTTTTCATCTGGGTGTGCCGGCTTCCTCTTGCTGCCTGGTTGCAGGAACTTGGCAAATGCAGGAATCTGCACCATCCTGGATTGGAAAGACTGGAAGAAGAGCAGAAACAGGTTGTTAAAAGGGTGCATTTGTATTTTTTTCTTTTAAGGTATTTCACGGGAGCCCTTTTACTTTAACGTTGCTGAATTCACTGAGGATCCCGGGGAATTCCTCCTCCAGCACCAGGCTGCATTCAAGAAGCAACACGTCTGCCATGGTCATCCTGCCCCCCACCAGGTAAACAGCCCCACTCAAGGCCTGAGAAACACACAAACAGCATCATTACATGACGTCTTTGACATGTGTGCACTACATGAACAGGGATTTAAAACTTAATTAATACCTTTTCAAAAACAGGAAGGTAGCGCTCTCTTGCTTGTCTTTCAATTTTTACCAGTTCTAATTTGCGATTTTCATCCGAGGACCAGATCAAGATCAGGATCATGAACACCAGATCCATCAGTCCCTCTGAGAACATGTTGATCCTGAGAAGAAGTACCACAATAAACTTTTACACCAAGGATGTTCAAACTAAGGCCCAGGGGCCAATTGTGGCATGCTTGACTAAACTTGGAGAATGTTTTTTGTTTGGTTGTTTGTTTATGTGTTTTTTACAGAAACTACCAAAACGAAATAGTTTCAGTAGAAATGGTGCAAACAGAAGCTGAACTGTCTGACAGAAGAGAGACAGAAGAGCAGAAGGAAGATAAAAAGGAGAGAGATAGAGCATGAGCTAAAGGCCAAAACAGGAACTGACTACCAAACTAAGCACTCATTTGTTACTTTTTCACTGTAAGAAATGTGTCCGTAAGAGCCGCTGGCCCTTGGTCATTTCCACAGTGAGCAAAACTTTTGGAAAAAAGTTTGGGCACCCCTGTTTTACACAATCGAACAATAAAATGATTCCTCTGCCACTTTCATGTTGATGAAAAAATAAACTCCATACTTGACTCGCTCTTTTATATCTTTCCCATGAAGATTGTATTTTTCTGCGATGTAATTGAGGATGGCCTTTGTCTGGATCAGCTTCATGCCGTCGATTTCCACCAGAGGAACTTGTTGAAACATGAGAGACCCGTCTGCAAACACAGCAGCAGGTCACTCAGGGGGAGATTCACAGGTAAATTACTCATTAACTCTTTGATTTAAATTCATGAAGGTACACTTTTACAGTTCTTGGTTTCATGCCAGGTTGCATCATATGTACTGAGAGTTAACAGTAAACTATGGGACAAGACTAGGGGGACTAGACGTCCTGTTTTTCCTGGACACATCCTCCTTTTTGGTGGTAAAATTATGTCATGGGGAAATTTACAAAACTCCCCAAAATGTCCAGGTTTTCTCAGCTTGTTCTACAGACCATTAATATTTCTAATAAAGCACTGTCAAGATGTTGAGCAGGACACATGGCCAACACTGAGTCAAAATGTTGAGATAAAAAGATGACATTTTAAGACAAAAATTCAATTTTTTGTTTGATAAAAGTCAAAAATTCTGAGATAAATTGTCAAAATTTGAGAATAGCCAAAAATTTATAGGTAAGTAAGTAAAATTTTGGAGATATAAATTTTTTTAAATTGTAAGATAATTGAGTTTAAGTTATGACATGAAAAGTAAATTTTGAGTTAAAAAGCCGTAAATTTTAGATGTAAAGTCAAAAACGTAGGATACATAAGCAGAAATTTTTAGATAAAAAGCCAAAACTTAAAAATGATAATCTCAAATTTTGACATAAACTCAAAATGGGAAGATAATAAAATCAAAATTTTGTGATAAAGTCAAAGAATTGAGAGAAAAAAAGTCTGATTTTTGAGCGTAAGAGTTGAAACTTTGAGATAATTAAGTCTAAATTGTGAGGAAAAATGTCAAACTTAGAGATAAAGGCAAAAGTTTTCACTCCCTATTCCATAAAATTGACTTTTATCCAAAATTTTGATGTAATACAGGCAAAAACAAATCAACAAAGTCAGTTTTTCATTTTTATATTTTTAAGTTGTGGAAATAGCGTTGTATGCATTATTTGTGTTTACAATGCAGAATATTTTCACTTCAGACAGAAAAACAGTGTTTTAAGTAAATTGGTTATGGAGCTACTTTGTCGTTTATGAGGATTTTTGGGTATTTAGACAAAACCAAACTTACATTTCATGTGGGGAACTCATTCATCAACAGATTTCAGCTTCAAAGAACAATTTAAAACCAACTCACCGTCTAAAAGTTGTTGATACTGCTCACGTTTGGTCAGAAACACCTCATCAAACTGTGAAAATGAAATTTAGAGGGAAGTTTAGGAAACATTTCAGAGATAAAAGATTCCATAGAGAATAAAAAAATATAAAAACTTACATCAACTCCTGCAGCTGTCAGGAGCCAGCGGATTGACTCCATTCTTCCTCTTCCATCCAAGTAAGTTAACACAACTTTTCCATTCATGGCTGCAACTTGATGTTACTCCAAAGGTGTGAAAACCAGATGAAAAACAGCTGAGGAGGAAACTTTCTGACTGAAAAGTTTTGATTGGTCAGTTGCAGCCAATGAGGAGGCGCTGTGCTTCTCAGCAACAAGAAAAAAAGAAGAAGAAGAAAAAAAAAGGTAGGTGGGTTTTTACAGAGGGTGATTGTAACTGCTCCTCCTATAATATCACACGGGACCAATACTGTAGAGAACAAACCATGGGGGAAACAAAGTCTGCTATATGCCTTTTCAATTTTTATTAAACAATAAAGTCAGAGAAACTCAATCAAACTTATCCATAGAATTTACCCCTTTAAAAGATTCCTCCAGAAACTTAAACATGATATTGACATAAACTGCTCATTCTGCAATAAATCACCAGAGAACACCTCATATTTATTCTGTACTTGTTCATTTACAGAGTTACAGAACTTTCATGAATGCACATTTGGTGATAGATTTCTCCTTTTGCTTTGAAAATGTGTTTTTGGTTGATTTATAGAAAAGAATGAGAGGTATTTATTTTTTTAGAATTACGAATCTATTGTTTTTACTGGCAAAATACCACATTCATAAAAGAAAAGTCAATGAAATGATTTTTTTTTTTCATTTCAGATCTTTAAATCATATGGACTGTGTAAGGGCTTGGAAAAAAGCAAAACCCTTGAAGACTGCAAATAACATCCTCACAATGAGATATTGCAGAACTAAAATAAGAGAAAAAATAAGGAAAATCAACTTAACTTTATTCCTTATTCAGTATATTTTGTTACAAAGTGCCTTGTTGTGCTAAGTTGACTGTGTTGAAATTTTGACGTTTTGAGATTTGACTTTGTCTTAAAATTTTGACATTTTACCTACATAATTTCCCTGTTATTATCTCAAAATTTTGGCTGAATATGGGCCAAAAAACTCTCAACAAAGCTTGGTTTTCTCTTTCGTTTTTTTCTTTTTCACTGATGGAGATCAGCTTCTACAAAAAACCCTCACCATGTGCGTCAATAAAAAGAAAAAGATCATTTATTTCTATAGTAAAAAAAAACCCAAAATACATCAAAACTGTAGTTAAACTTTCAATTAGATTTTGAAGCATTTACAGTCAGAGCATGTTTGACTTTATTTCACTAGATGGCGCCATTTACACCGATTTAGCCATCACCAGTAACCACAAGCTTTCAGAAGATTCAGTGACATGACTGAATTTCCAACAGTGAAAACATGAAACTGTTTCGTTTCAGCTTGTGACACGTCAAGAACTGTTCATAATTTTCTACTATGAGACAACAAGAAATGAAAACACCAAAACAAAACAACCAGTTGGGATGATTGTGTTCTTGTCTTCAAGGAAAGGCCAAAGATCAAAGATGAGCTTTTGATGATAATTTTAAAATATCAACAGTTGGGGGGAAAAAAAGCCCATTTCTGCCAAAAAAAGAAAAAAAACAGCTTTGTTGAGATTTTTTGACCATAATAAGTCATAATCATGACATAAAAAGACAAAATTTTGAGATTTATGTAGTTCCAGCATCCTCCACACTTCAGTTTCTTCCTTAAAATACTTTCAAGAGTGTGTTTGCTCAACACTAACCAATGTAAATCTGAAAGCAAAGTTAATACTTCACTTGTGGTGTAACCACATTTACAGTAAGTCTCAAAGTACCCACAATCCATTTCTCTATGTTAGTCAACAGCAGCAACAGCTCTCGCTAAAGCAGTGATTCCCAACCTGTGGGCCGCGGACCTCTGGTAGGCCGTGTAGGTATTGCAAGTGGGCTGCCAAGTCATTTCCAAAATAGTCTGATTTTAGTAGAGTTTAGTTATATAAAGATACAAATAAATGAAGAAAAATGCAAATTAACAGAATGTTTTAAATGTTAAAACTCAGCTACAAACTCGGTCAGTATATAAGAAATGCTCAGCTATTCATGGTGACAAGGTAGCATGACCCGAAACGTAACCATGACCCAATATGTCATAAAACCCGAAATGTAATAACTTGTCAAAAATGTAACCATAGTGCCGAGCCCAAAACTTAACAAAAACAATGTATTAAAAACCAAAATGTACTAACTGACTCAAACTGTAACAAATTGTTACTTTCTTGGCAAAAAGTTATTTTGCTTTGGGTTCAGAATCTGTTACATTGTCGACCAGTTATTACATTTTGGATCATTGGGGCCACAAACGTTTTTGAGACGTAAAAATGGGCCCTGAGTTGTAAAAGGTTGGGAACCACTGCTCTAAAGTAAAGCTACTGCTTAGTGAAGTTTCCTCCATTCTTGTTGTCATAAATTCAACTTTTATCTCATAGTTTTGACGTAATATGGGGAAAATATGTCATCAAACCTAAGTTTTCTTAAGCTTTATTTTTTTGGAACTGGCAGAAATGGACTTCCATGCTGATCTTAGGAGAATTTGAGGACAGTTTATGGGCCTAAAGTTGATTGTGACCAGACTCAGAGCCAGTTGAGAGCAACTTTGTGTCACATGGTGCCTCATTTTCAAACAGCAGAATTTTTTAAACCTTTGGGGGGAAAAGTAGGCGAAAAATATGCCAGAAAAAATTCAAATAATGACGATCGAGGAGAAAGTTAGACCCGTGAGAAAACACTGTGAGGGATTATCAGAAGCTCAGGTGGTTGCGTCTATAAACAGCTTTCACAACTCTGTGGTTTTATACAATGAAATCGTATTTTTCTCATTACTCTGGAAAAGAGAAGCAGACAGGTGTCTCGTGGTGGAAAATAAGAAAGCAGAAATATACACAACCTAATTCCTGTAATGTAGGAGACTGTTCAGCCTTTTAAAAAATGAAACCACTGTATACTATAAATGGCTCACAGAGTTTCGATAAGAGAACTTTACATTTGACGATCAGATTAAAAATGAGTGGAATAAATAAAACAAAAAGTAGCTTAGCAGTAAAACAATACATCATGAATCACAGCTAATGAAGTAGAAGAATATGTATAAAAGGAGAGTGAAAATATTGTTTGAAAAGAGTGGCATCACATCAGAAACAATATTTATAGATAAAAGGCTCCTAAACTCAAAAGTAGAACAGACACGTCTAAAATATTCAGGTTGCACAAACACCACATCTTGTGACATCTTAAATATTGGAAATATAAAACGTTTGTGTTTTAATATGCATCTTTTGTCTCCTTCCTTATTTTTTTCTGCCCTGTGGTCAGTGTGGTTGTGTGTGACTGTGTCTAAACTGTCAGAAGCTTCTGCAAGCAGCTTATGACATGTCGGGGGAAATAACCTGTCATTCATTAAACCCATGGTAACAAAAAAAAGCATCAACACACGCTGCAGGACGGGGGAACTCTCAGGTTTGTTCCCCCTTCAACTTAATTTGCTGCACACAGTTTAAGAATGCATTTGCTGAATCAGGCAGCACCAGCTTTGAACCAACAACCAAACGGGGGAGTCCTGGCTCTCACGCCAAACACTCACAGTTAGTCGACTCACTCACTGTGAGGATTACAGATGACACATGAGCCGGTGCTCTGGGGTGATTCTTAGATCAGAGCTGTCCGGGCTGTAAAACCTGCAGAGGTGTTTGAAATGCAAGGCACAACACGTAAAAGCAAAAGCTTTTAAAGTTCTTGTTCTGTATGTGTGTACAAGTGTGATGGAGAATGTATGTCTTCCAGTGCAACCGAGGCCTGACGAAAGATAATAATAACAATAATAATACATTTTATTTAAGGGCGCCTTTCATGGCACTCAAGGTCACCTTACAAGAATAAGTGCATTAAAAGAGGACTAAAACAGATATAAAACAAGCAATACAATATAATGCAATATAAAACAATAAATTAAAACACAAAACAGTGGAATGGTGGTGAAAGGTCAGAGGGAGTAGGCAAGTTTAAACAGATGGGTTTTGAGTCTGGATTTGAAGAGGGGTAAGGACTGAGTGTTGCGGAGGTCAGGTGGGAGAGAGTTCCATAGCTGGGAGGCCGAGCGGCTGAATGCTCGACCTCCCATGGTGCCAAGATGAATTTCTGTCACTTTTTTGTGTCAGACAATAAACTTCTTCTATTCTATTCTATTCGATTCTAAAACATCAACAGAATAATAGATATACATGGTGTCCATAAAGTCTCTTTACATTTAAAAAAATTAATTACATAAGCAGGTGACAAGATATCTCAACCACATTTGCTATATAATCAGTATTTATCAAAGTTTCTAATCACACTAGAATTGTGTATCCTGTTGGTGAAAGAGGTGCTGTTAAATGAAACCCTAAAAAATTGGTATTCCATAGGAGAAGGCACAATGAGTATCAGGGTTTATTGAGACAAAATTAAATGTGCAGACTCAGCAAAACTACAGAACTAAGGATGGAAGAGATCCATCATCACATCCTCCAGTGAGACTATGCTACAGCGAACAAAGCAAGAAATCAAGTACTGTCTTGATGTGCTTCATGCATCTGATGGTGCCCATATAGAGGTGCATTTTTTCAGTACAAATAAACAAGAACATACGGCACAAGCGCACAAATAAATGAACAAAAAAAACGAACAAACATGGCTCAGACATGTACAGTAAAAAAGATAAATAGAAAAAAAAATCAAGCAAACAGAACAGTTTAACAGAAATCTCTTACATTACGGTCAGTCTTCTAGTACAATCTATACATCCTGTGTATTGAGTCTCCCAGAAGAAGGTCCATGGTGGCAACAAAGTGAGTTTCAACTTATGTCACCTTTGTCCAAGTAGGCAATAAATGGTTGTCAAATTGCTAAGAATTTAGAAACAGAACTTTTCCTGAGGAATCTGAGTTTTTTTATACGTATGGCTGACATCATTTCTGCGATCCATTTTTGAAAAGAAGGTGGGGAAGATGACTCCCAGTCCACCAAAATTAGTCTCTTTGCAACAGTCATTCCCAGTGCCAAGGAACACAGCAGGCAGCCAAAGATCACGACTCCAGCATCTGGCAAAATCAGTTTATTATAGGGGTTAGAGACTCTACACCTGTCACACAAAGAGGAAATAGAGGAATAAAAATGATGCAACCTGTCTTTAGAATAGTGAAGTCGATGGACCACCTTTAGATAAAATAGAGGTGTATTAAATAATGAAAAAATTCTTTGACAACCACTGATAACAATAAAACAAATCTGGTTATGATTGGGCTCTGATTAACTGCCTT
This sequence comes from Thalassoma bifasciatum, assembly GCA_008086565.1. Taxonomy (NCBI): domain Eukaryota; kingdom Metazoa; phylum Chordata; class Actinopteri; order Labriformes; family Labridae; genus Thalassoma; species Thalassoma bifasciatum. Next base: position 89,941 of record RPOG01001570.1, read on the forward strand.
TATAATAAGTTGTTTAAACTGTTAAGAGACTTTATGGACACCCTGTATAATGATACATTGAGCCAACTTAAAGCATTATTCTAGATAAATAAACCACTTGATCATACATTCTTACCTAAACCTGTTTTTCTGTTTGTTGTTTTTTTTTGTTTGTGAAAGTGATATTGTTTGACCACCTGTAACTCTCCCAGCTAGGAAAAAAAAACCATAATCTTGTTCCTTCCTAACAACGTAAACAGTGACCAACAATTAGATGCCGCAAAAATCAGGTTGTGGATTAACTGGGATTCAGTTCACCCCCCCCAAAATGGTCCAGAAATGCTTATGCTGGTACTTCTAGATAAAAATGAAACCTGTCAGTGCTCACCTGTCTTTTCCAAGGTGAAGAAACTTTAACTGGAACTTGAATCCTGAATCATCCTGATCCTTCATCATCACTCTTACATCACACAGAACTGTTGTACTTGGTTGTAATCATTATTGGCTAAATTGTAGTGTTGTAGTATTTCAGATTGTTCTTGGTCTTGTCTCTGACTTTATAAGAAACATGACTTCGTGGGATGAGCAGCAGGGCTAAGTCTGAGGTTCTCACGTTGAAAAAATGTGTCAAATCTTCTCTGCTGATGCCAAACAGCTTGTTGGAAAATGACTTTTGTTTGGTGGGTTGGATGAGGAAACATCAGCCACACAAAAGATAAGGAAGTAAACAAAATATGAGTTTTTATTTGTATTTTTCCTGCCCTCTAACAGTGCTGACTCACTTATTTATTTACCTATTTATTTATATATCTATTTATCTCCCTATTTATTCATTCACTCACACGTTTAGTTTCACAATTTATGTTTTTATTTATTTATTTTTAATGAGTTGAGTTATGTTTTCCATTCTAACTTTAGGCTTTTATTATCCTCTTTATAAACGTATTTATTCACCGCTATATTTCACTTATGTTGTTTTTATCCTCTCTATTGTTCCTGTTTGTTTTTTTACCTCTTCTCACCTCTGGTCCTCACCTGGCATCTGTACGATTATTAATTTGTATGGTTCATTTCAATGTTGTTCGCTGTTTTGATTCACTATTTGTTTTTTTGTTTGTTTGTTGATTTTGCTGTGGATCTCTGCTATAAGGCACTTTGTGAACTGTTGTTTTTAAAGGTTCTCTATAAATAAAGTTATTATTATTATTATTATATTCCCTAATGTCTAATAATTTTATGCTATATTCATTAATTAGTTCATTACAACTATGATGAGATCAACACAACGTCCAGTCATCACTGGGGCTGTTACATTTAACAACAACAACCAAAACACATACCTTCCCTTTCAGATTTTATCTTTTTCTTCATTCAAACAAACTTAGAGAAGAAACAAGGTGACTTTTATTTCTTGCTTAAAAAGGGGAGTGAGATTTATTTACCTGCCGAATGTTTTTGATCTGTTTGTTTTGTCTACATTCCCTCAGATCTCTACACTGTATTCCACACATGGGACAATAAGTGCACAATACAATATGTGCAGACATTTTAGATGCTAGTAGATTCATATTTCTTTGACCACACTTGCGTATAATATGATCAGAAATGCTGAACCATCCTTCATGTGGCAGCTTAAATGATCTGTTGGGGTTTAGAGGCAGCAGAGACATTTCCTTTCCTCCTCCGTCCTGGCTCTGGCTAGACAGTCCTAATTGCCACATCAAACATTAAATGTTGCAGCTGTCTTCAGGCAGAAACATCCCTGAGTTGAGTAACACCTGTGCGGTAATGTTTTGATGAAACACCTGTGTGAGGCAAACATCGATTTATTCGAAGAGCCAATAAATCAAGTAATGCCCACAGTCCAGTTGTGTCACACTTCCTCACCTGACATCATCCACATCGAGTTATCTCTTCCTTAAAGGACTTCCAGTGTGCGGCTCCGCTCAGAGATGTCGTATCAGCCTATTGTTACAATCAAAGAGGAGGAAACATGACTAACACAAGCGTCACAACTCAAGTCCAGAAATCCCCAAACATACTGGAGCTCTTATTGTTTCAGGGGAAGTTATGTTGAATACTTGTCTACAATGTGCAGAGAATGTTGCTTTTTGTTGAAATCCAGATGTACTTTATCCAAACCAGATTTAAGAATAAAGAAGTGGTTAAACCCCACTTGGTCAGTTGGAATAAAAACCTCTGTAAGTTTCAGGAATATGTGTTTTCTGTTGGTTGTGATTAATGATGCAGGTGGTTGAATGTTGTAACAGGATGATGATTCAAGAGGGTGTGTGTCAGTGTTTACACTTTGTATCTTATCTTTTCATGCAGAACATTAACTGTTGTAAATACTTCAGAATCACATATTTTTCTTTTGCGTGGTGTAGCTGTAACATCAGCACTTTCTGGTATTTCTCACGACAAACTTTACAATTTATCTGGTCGGTGCATTAGCAAGGGTTGATGTTAAGGTCAACTTTTCCACTGACCCTTAGAGCAAAGCTTTGATTTATTTACAGACAAGAAGAAAGCACAAATTCAGCCCCACACACAAACTACTTTATCTTTTCCAAACTCAACTTACTGGTCTTCATATGTTGGCATTGATCAGCAGATTTAGCAAAAGACAAGATTATTATCTCCATTGTATCCCAGCCAACTGTAGCGGTCTTGCCAATTTCCTCTGCCTCTTGTTTACATTTTGATTTAGCCTGCCCAGCTTTTGAATTTAACAGGATAAAGGAGGAAATTCCTGCTCCGAAATCCACGTTAAGTTCTTTAATCGGATGTTTTTTGTGCACTGCACTCAAAAAAATGAAACACAGACTTTGTTTAATTTATTATGTGAATTTGTTCCATCCAAATGTGTCGAGTTGGTGGACAGCAATAACATTAAGTCCATTTTAGTTGACTCAAAAAGTTATTTTCTTTCAACCAGCAATTACATGGAACCAGATGACATAATAAAATTAATCAAAGTCAGCGCTTTGCTTTGTTTTTGTTTTTTTTGAGTCTGAAGTTTCAGTTGTATTAAGTTCTTTTTCAGCTCAAGAACATTAAAGGTTCAAAAGTTTCTTCATTTGTTGATTGTTGATTTAAATAATGAATTCACTGTGAAATAAGTCAAAATTATGAGAAATTAGTCAGAATTTTGAGATAAATAGTCAAAATTATGGGGCAAAAGTTGAAATTTTGAGCTAACATATCAACTTTTGAGTTTCAAAGTCAAATTTTTGATATAAATTTTAGAATTGTGAGATAAAAAGTCAATAATTTGAGATATCAAAGTCAGAATTCTGAGATAGAAAGTCAAAATTTTAAGATACACCAATAAAATTGTGGGACAAAAGTTGAAAATCGGCATACCTTTTTTTTTTTTTTTTTTTTTTTTTTTTAAATATATATACAACTTTATGCAAAAAAAATGGAAAAATCTCAACAAAGCCAATCTAAGTTTGATATTTTTAACCAGTAGAAATTAATCCAATACATAATTTATGTTGCCTTCATACAGATGTTTCACCTCAAATAGAGAAGGAGTGTTTTGAATGAATGTTTGGGTTATGAAGCGACTTTAACGTCTTTGGTAGAGGCTTCTCTTTTTGAGTTTTCAAAATACGGTTGCCCTAATATTTAAGTAATCCAGCGTATTGCTACCACTTAACAATTGACTGCCCCTCTCTTGCCACCCCATAAATATTTTTCTATATCCACCTTTGGTAACAAATTTCAAATCAATCCACTAAAAATCCTTTTGGGATGTGATGAAACTGAAAAATCTTATCACAAATCTGCAGAAACTATGTGAAGCTGTCACGTCAAATGGAGTAAAACCTCTGAGGTGGTTCCCTCCAGAGATGCTCCAGGCAGATCCACCTGTGAGGAAGCCTGTGGGCAGACCCAGAGCTCACTGCAGGGATTAAAGAAGATTCAATCTGACCTGGGGTCGTGTTAGAATTCCCACAACAGAAGATAGAAAACGTTTCACAAGAGAGGAATGACTGTGTCTGCTGATTAGACTGCTGTCCCTTTGACCTGACTTCCAAGAAGTGAGTAAAACAGCTGGCTGAATTGGGAAAAAAGCCTCAGATGTTTAATGAGCCAGCTGCAGACCTTACAGACGTGACCTTTCTGTACAAGTTCAACATCAATATGCCATTTGAGTAAATCCAAATTACCTGTCATTTCAGCAAAAATCCTAAAAGTTAGATGTTTGCATTTGATGTAATTTTGTCGAAATGATTTAAGATCTGGAAGAAAACAAACTTTATTTATGAGTTCATGACTCAATAAACACAATCTGCAAATGAAATCGGTCATGCATGGTTAATTTTGTCTTGCAAGGTCATAAGTGATGCCGATCTTGTATTTCTCCCGTTTACTATATGTGACTAATTTTTGCTTGTTTAATGTCAGATGAATATCAGTGTCTGTGGTTAGTTCTCAGTAAGGTGACTAAATGTGGTCACACCTGAGATGAACTTCTGGTGAGAAAAAAAAAAAAACTTTTCCACTGACCACTTTTAACCACTTCTAGGAAATCTGATGTATTTTATTTTATTTATAGTTGAATTAAATGGAAGAGGAGGAAATGAGACGACATTTCTTGTACGTATCGTGAAGATTTATGTAAGAAAGGCTGGTTCAAAATTTAAGTTTTATCTCATTTATTTCCTGAAATTTGTTCATCTCAGCTTCTTACATTTTTTTTAACATTTTATTGTACCTCAAGTGTTTCTGCATAATAGCGTTTCCTCAGCTCAACATTTGTTTTTTATTTGAAGCTTTTATTTTGAAAGTTTCCTGAATTGTGTCTGCATTAAGGAGTGCATGTAGGTGGGAATACGACCTTATAAATTCTTATTTTTTTCTTCATTTTCCTTTATTAATAAGTGCTTAACACACAAAATCTGCAGATACAGGCAGTGTTTTGTCATCATGCTCTATGGAAATATGACAGGCTGTGAATCTTACCGAAAACCAGAAACACACTGATGTCAACTCAGGAGCTAAATAAACAACTTGAGTTGACATCATTCACTTGATTTTTTTTGTGCTTTGAACCAAAAGCTGATTTGATGTCTATAATCACCTATGTCTATAAGCCCTCAATTTACCTGCAATTGTTTCTTTGAACTTGAACATGTTGTCCCTCCACCAGCAGCAGCAGAAGCTGTCATTGCACCACACATGTCCTATTATGGAAATACATGACTATTTCTGTCAGTCTTACTGTGGTTTAAGGGGGAGGAGGGGGTGTTAAGTGTCTGTGTGTGTGTCAGAGGAAGTGACAAATTCTTCGGACTAAGACTTTGCTGATCATCAACACAGGAGTGTTTTCATTTTGCTCCCTAAACCCCTCCCACTCTCCTGCAGGCGGGGGTTTAAATAAGAGGGAAGAGCAGCAGCATCAGCACTGAAACACCAGAGAGAGTCAGAGCCTTCAGACACAACACAGGTGCAAACAAACGGGGACAGAGTCGCATCAGAGGACAGAGATAACTGGAGAAAAAGGTAAATGCATCTTACAACACATTTTAGGAAAATGTTGCTTGTCTTACTTATTTATAGAGTATTTTTTAACAGTCCAGTATTAAAAACTGCTAATCTAATTGCAGTTCTTGACATCTTCTGAGGGTAAACGTTGATTTAGAGGAGGAAAAAATGTCCACAAAAAAGCACATTTTTGCAGAAAAATTCTATTCTATTCTCTTTAAATGAGACAAAAATATGATGCACTGGGCCTAAAAGTGTGTAAAACTCATGTTTAAGTCTATGATTATGCAGTGCTATTTGTGTGCTATCTTTGAGAATCGGTGCCCTGTCCAAAAACTATTTAAAAATATTATAGAAATAAATCAAATTTGCATGTTTTTATTGCTGCAGTTAAATTTCTGAGTGCTTGGATGGACTTGCCTGGTGTAGATACATATTAAATTGTTAAATGTGCAAAATGAGGTTGGCAGAGTTACATTGCAAAAACTTAAATCTAAGCCAATCTAATCTAAGTCAAACTGAGTAAATCTCTCTTTTTCTGAGGTTTTTTTTTTGTAATAGATATTAGTCTCTTTTACCGCACCAGTCCATAAAAGTCTTATTTCAAGTTGTTTAAAGACAAAAACTGTGTCTGCATCGCTTGCAACATGTCAAAAAATTCTGACATTATTCTAATTTCAAGAAACTTGAGGAGCAATTTTTTTCAGACCCCACTGGCAGATTTTTTTTGTCGTTACAAGCAAGTCAGACATCACTTTTGCCGATTAATATCTTGAAATAAGACTTGCCTCTGGACTTTTCAGTTGAATGTGGCTCATATTAAAGAGATAAAACAATAATTATTATAAAAATAAGACACAAACACTTGCTTAGATTTCGGTTTTTGCAGTGTATGGGTGGATTTGAAGTGCATCGTTCAGCTTTACAAGAAAAAGGAGGCAAACGCACAGAGGTACTGATGCTTCATGGGAGCATAATTGAGCATATACAGTGGGAGTTGAAACTGGAGACAAAGTTTTATCCACGTCCTTTTGTGATAATCAAGTTGAGACTGTGACCTAGAAACACATAAAAAGCTGTTCCAACTGTACACTCTGCACAGATGTTACCGTGCACATGCTGTGAGCCTGAATTGATAACACACTGACTGTACAGATAGAGACAATGTTTATAGAACAGAGCGCACACTCTGTGAGTGTGCTCTATCTGCACATTCAAACTCTATAATAAAAGTACAACACACACTGTGTGATGTGAAGATGGGAAAAAATCTCAGACAAAGACCCTCATGTCTGTTCAAAGACTCACATGTGATCAAAGATAAAGTCCATATAAGGCCAAAGGAGTTTGTGGATTCATGTTTAGTTTCTTGTCGAGTTCCATTTCTGTATTTTTCTTCTTATTTCAGACCGACTTTGGACAGAAATATCTTCGATAAGAAGAAGTGAAACCCAAACTAAAGATGAACCTGTTAGTCATCCTCGCTACACTTGCAGCACTGAGTGTGGATGTGGTAAGAAACAATACCAGGAAGTAAATCCATAGATTTATGAGTCACACCTGCAGGGCTGGGAGAATTTAAAAAATCTGTTTTCTTTTTCTCAGGCTTTTTCACGGAGAAAAAACACTTGGAGAAGGACACCTGAGCCCAAGGGGGTGAACAACGGTAACATCCTTTCCTAGAAAACACATGCTACTCACTGCATTTTCTTCTTCATAGAGATTAATCAGACATCTTGTGTTTTTAATTGTGACCTTCAGAGCTGTGTCGATCAGGAGATGGGAGCAGCTACAGAGGATATACGTCAAAGTCAGTGTACGGCAGAAAGTGTCTGAACTGGAACAGGTTCAGGAACCCGTGGGGAGCTTCAAAAGGAATCGGTGACCACCACTACTGCAGGTACAGACCGACACACCTTCACCTGTTACAGAGCTGCACACAAGTCAGATAACTAATATAATTACAGTAATGAAATATGTTGTGTTTTCTTATGTGGCATGCTGTTTGGTACCTTTGATCATCATTTTTCTTCATATCTTATTGTTTCTCAAAATATCAAATGGTATTTTCTCATCTTGTATATTATTTCACTGCAGCTTTTAGTATTATATCTTATCCTATTATGTCCCAAGATTTCCAATTGCAAAAGTGGCTCATGTCTTATTTTCAGACAGAATTGTCTTATTGGTAAAAAAAAATTTCTTATTTCAAGATATTAAGCGAAAGATGATGCCTGAATCGCTTGTAAAGAGTAAAGAAAAAATCCTATTCCTCCTCTCATTTTTGTCTTTTATTATCTTAGAGTAAGAGATTTTCTTGTGAATGTGACTCATTCCGAGTCTTATAAGACAACTTTTACGGGAATGAGACATAATCACTTGTGTAGATTTCAGTTTTTGTTGTTTCTTTCCTTATATTTAGTTGTTGTTTTGTTTTGTTCTCATCATGTCGTATCTTTCACCATTTAGTGTTGTATTGCACTCAAAATATTTTTTGCAAATTCCAGTAATATCTTTCTCAAAGAATCAGTTAATGTTTATTTTTATTGCACTAAATCTGAACAAACATCTTAACAAAAAGTAACTTTACTCCATGTTACATGACAGACTCAACAATAAGACAAGATAAGAAGCTTTATCTCAACTTATCTAGTTTTATCATGCAGCACAAATGTCTGTTCTGTATTTTGATGTGTTGCATGAAATCTTATTGCAGTGTTCTTTGTTTAAATGTGTGATATTGTGTCTTATCAGAGAAGTTATGTGGTGTTTAATGTGATTGTTCTTGACTTTCAGGAATCCTGACAAGAGTTTGATCCCGTGGTGTCGAGTTGTAAGAGGAAACAAATTTGTGAGGGAATTCTGCGACATTCCCAGATGTAAGTCTGAAAACTGCTCATTTAAAACCACTGAAATGTTGTTTTTCCAATACTTGATTTAATTTATGATTTTTGTTTTCAGGTCCCACTGCAACAGTTAAACCTGCAGTTAAACCTGCAATTACACCTGCACCAGCCGTGGACACAGGTTTGTAGTTTAACTTCACCTTCACTCGTGCATTTTTCTCATCATCATGACCTTTATTAATGGTTTGACTCTTCCTGTGTGTCTGCAGAGCTGACGTGTGGTGAGAGGCCTGAGCAGAAGCTGTACAAAATCGTTGGTGGTTCTTTCACACCTATAGAGTCTCACCCATGGGTGGCTGCCCTCTTCCGGCGCTCTCATTTCCAGTGTGGGGCCACTCTCATCTCACCGTGCTGGGTCGTCACAGCCGCACATTGTTGTTTCTATGATGGGTGAGAAAATAAAACTCTCTCATTTCCTCTATGATGGCAGCATGACTCACAGGGCTGTGTGAGCTCCTGTGTGTGTGTGTGTGTGTGAATATTAACTGTTTGTGGGGGGGTTTTCTAGAAAACTGATTGACACCAAACGCCTGTCCGTGTACCTGGGGAAGTCAGCCATTAATGAAACAGATACAGAGAGAGAGCAGAGCTTCACTGTGGAGAAAATGATCATCCACCAGAAATACAACGACTCCAACTATGACAATGACATCGGTAAGAATCATGGTGCTTAAAGAGTAAAAAAAGATGCATTTCAAGTGCAAGAATCTCAGGTTCAAGGACCTTTAAGGTAAAGTAACTATAATAATAATGTCCCAAAAATGTTCAGTTTGCTCTGAATGCTTGCGCTGTGCTATGAGACAGAAAATGCTGAAATGGAAATGTACTTTTACAGAGGAACTGCAGACATACAGTACCCCTCTCTCCATTGTGATCATGACCAGTGTTGAGGTTTTTTTAGCCCACGTTGAGTCAAAATTTAAGATAAAGTGACAAGATTTTGAGATAAAAATGAAAAGAGGTGAGCAAAAAAAGTCAAAGTTATGGGATTAAAGACAAATTGTCAAGATAAAAAGGTAAATATATAGAGATAACAAGTGAAAATCTATAAGATAAAAGTCATAATTTGGGTCGAAAAGTCCGAATTTTGAGATAAAAAGACAAAATCTTGAGATTAATAGTCAAAATTGTGAGACAGTCAAATTTGAGATAGAGTCATAATTGTGAGGAAAAGTTAAAAGTTTGGGAGAAGAAGAGAAAAGTTTTGAGATTTTAAGTCAAAAATACGGAGAAAAAAATGAATACATTTTGAGCTTCAAGGTCAAAATTATGGGATAAAAAGTCAAAGTTGTGAGGTAACGGCAAAACTTTGAGGTAATAAAGTCAAGAATCTGTGATTAAAAGTCATATTTTTGAGATGTGTTGTCAAAATAACAGGAAAAAGGTGGAATTTTCACTGTACATCTCAAAATTTTTAATTTTATCCCAATAATATAGCTTAATATGTGAAAATGAAAATCTGTACATAGTTAGTTTTTTTATTTTCCCTTATTTCAACTTGCAGAAAGTAGCTTTATTACATAAGTTGTTTTCACATAATAGAGAGTTGTCTGTCCAAATAGAAAAGGAGTGTTTTACATAAATATATAGGTTACAGAGCTACTTAGTTGTCTTTGAAGAACTTTTAGTATTCTCTCCAAGAGGCCGGGTCGGGGTTCCTCTTTTTGGGCTTTTAGTATATGATCACCTAACTTTAAGAGGAACTTTTAAGGGTAATGGGGTCCAGGGTTTAAAGGGATGGCTGTGTTTCCTTAAAGTACAATAAAGTAGAGGGGGATGTGAATCATTTTGAAGACTTTAAAGTCGTCAGCAGGGTCATCTTTGTGGGATTTTTGACCATGGGGGAAATACACATGGCAGCAGTCTTGAGGAGCATTTGAGTCACTCGGGAAGTCGTTCTTTGGACTAAAACATCCTGGTGTGTCGGTGGAAATGAGGCTAATGAGTGAGCAAGATAAGAGCTGAGTGGGGTTAAAGATTAATGTCTGTGTTTGTCTTTTCATCTCAGCACTCCTGAAGATCAAAAGCAGCAGCGGAGGATGTGCGGTGAAGTCAGCGTCCGCTCGGACTGTTTGCCTCCCACCGCTCCACACTCAGCTTCCTGCAGGGATCCAGTGCAGCATTGCAGGGTTTGGGCGTGAGAAGTTCAGTAAGTAACTCAGATACTCTCACTTTCAGATTTATAATTGATGTCTCAGTCATTTCATTGATTCTTACATCATGTATTGATTTCTGCAGTGGCATGGCATAACTCTCAGTACCTGAAACAAGCTCAGGTGAAGCTGATCTCTCGGGCTGAGTGTCAAAGAAGTTTCTACCAGGACTATTTTATCTCGAAGAACATGTTCTGTGCTGGCAGCCCCGACTGGAGTATGGATGCCTGCGAGGTGAGAAAAGAGCTCAGATTGAATCAAGGAGTTTTCTAACTATAGTCCAGGCCAAAAGTTTGGACACACCTTCTCATTCTCATTAAAGTTTTTGCAGTTTTCCAGACTGATTTACCTTCATTTCTTCAAGTAATGATGGCCACTCCAATAGGAATGTTGGCTGTGTATTAACCTGACTTCTGCACAACACAACTGATGGTCCCAGCCTCATTGATAAAGGCAGAAATTCCACTAATTAACCCTGATAAGACACAGCTGTGAAGAGAAAACCATTTCAGGAGACGACCTCTTGAAAAATGCCAAAAGTCTACAAAGCAGTAATCAGAGTAAAGGGTGGCTATTTTGAAGAAACTTGAATATAAAACATGTTTTCAGTTATTTCACCTTTTTTGTGTCAAGTACATAACTCCACATGTGTTCATTCATAGTTTTGATGCCTTCAGTGAGAATCTAAAATGTAAATAGCCATGAAAACAAAAAAAAAGGCATTGAATGAGAAGGTGCGTCCAAACTTTTTGCCTGTACTGTGTAAAAAAATATATTAGATCATGATCCAGTATGGTTGACAAAGAGTCCACAGCTCTTTCATTATCAGCAGTTTCAATTCCAGATCCCTAAATATATTTTTGAATATGAGCACTAGAAATGAGGAAGTTCAAAAAGTCTCGAGATTACACCCAGAGAAAGAATGAACTGACTGACTCTTGATTTCGTATCTTGACATCTGAATGTATGGAAAACCAAAGTGCATAGAAGCAGTAGGAAGAAGTCGTCATTAACCGGCTGATTCACGTCCTTCTTCCTGCAGGGCGACTCTGGAGGTCCGCTGGTGTGTGAGGTGTCAGGGCGGATGTTTCTGTACGGGTTGGTGAGCTGGGGAGAGGGCTGTGCCAAGAGGAACAAACCGGGTGTTTACACTCAGGTCACAAACTACAACAAGTGGATCGCAGCCAAAACAGGCCTCACCAAATACACAAACGGCGTCATGTTCCCTCAGAAATGATAATTGTGGAGAATCTAACCTCGTGTTGGGCATTTTCATTTCTTCAAGGAAAGTTTTTTGTGTTCGTATTCCAGCTTGTTGCTGATTTGTTTTGTTTTTCTTGCACAGAGAAATTGCATTTTGCACAGTGAAGATAACCTGAAGCGTTTCAAACTGAATGTATTTTATTATCATTTGTTGTAAATAGTGTATTTTTCTTTTTATATCATGCGCATTGTTTTTAAAACGAGCTGTTATAAAGTTTATTTTTCTTATTCTATTTAAAAAGGCAACATCTTTTGTAAAGGGCTGGTCCTGCAGTTGAGACTTTTCTTAAATAAAGAATATTTGCAATGGATTGCTGTCATGTTTATCTCTACCCAAGCTCTGAAAAATACCATCAATTTGTGCACACATAAAAAGACAACTGGAAAAAAAATGAATTAAAAATTAATACGAGACAGTTTTTGCTTTAATAAGCATAGCATATTATAAACAACATAAAATATCTTAAAATAAGTCATTTAACTTAAGCTTCACTGCTTATGAGATCTTGATAATAGCAGGAAAGCTCATTTCAGCCATATTTTTCTAGTATTGTGAAGTTTTTTTTCTCATGATAAGCTTATAATAACTTAAATAAATATATTCATTAAAATAGCATATTAAAATTAAGAATAATAACATTTAAAATAATAATTGCAGTTATACTTATAAAGACAAGAATCAGGTCCAACTTTGGTTAATCTCAGAATGTACATCAGAGAAAAAGTCCCTGAGTCTAACACTGGGGGGCGCCATTGTGTTAATTACAGCAAAAGGCAGGTAGGTAGCATCAAACACAATACAGATTTTATAACAAAAGTCAGTATAAAGAAACAAAAATAAGATCAGAGTTTCATCTATGGGTGCATTTGGACTTTGAAAACTTTTGAAACTGTTTGCTTTAGACACAGCAAAACTTTTCTCTTAGTGAAGAACGCTTCCAAGAACAACGTGCAGCATAATCAGTTTAGAATTGAATCTATAAATAAATCTTAAAACTGCTCCCAGTCTAAAGTATAGATAGTAAAAATGGTTAGTGTAACACAATGCTTGCATACATTATGAGCGTGAAACTTGATGAAACCTGAGCCTGCAGATCTGATGACATGGAGAAAGATCATTTTTGATCATATTTCTTTATCATTGATCACATAAACTCATCAAATATCCCTGATGGTTTCCTTTTTTTTTTCTTTCAGCTGTCAAGACAGGAAGTCAGACTAAAACCTGCTGAGACCTCAGGGCAATTTGCTTTCATATGTTACACTAACTATCCAAACTTTTTACATCTCTTTAGAGTAAACATAGTGTTTGATGATAAAACTGGAAATAAATTGGCTTCTCTCTTGTCTAAAGATGATATTTAGAGGATAAAGATGAAAGAACAGAGAACCAGGCATTGACTTAATGCCCCTGTAGAGTTTAATTTTTCTAGCTTTTGGAGCAAGTGAATTTACAAGGCAGTGGTACACACAGAGGGGGGTGGACACTTCAAAAATGCACTCTTGGGAGCCAAAAACAAATGCAGGAGTGCCATCCTGGTTGGCGAACCACACTTATCTGTCCCTTTTGGGTTGTTGAAACATTATAAACAGCCCTCTTGGGAGCCAAAACACACAAAAGTAACCTCATTGTGGCCAAATGCATGCTGAATTACCTTCTTGGGAGTCAAACAAGTGGCCTCAGTGGTGCCAAACTCGTGCTAAACTGCTGTCCTGGAAGCCAAAACAAATGCCAATACGCCCTCCTGGTTGGTGAACCACACTAATCTACTCCTTTGTCTGGTCAAACCATGATAAACAGCCTTCTTGGGAGTCAAAACATGTGCTTTCTGTGCCTTTTTTTCTTTTACCACTGCCCTTCAAAATCTCTGTGCATGCCACAGTTACAAGGTCAAACGGATCCTTATATCATGGAAAGGTCAATTTGGTTTACAGCCGGAAGTTAACACATGAATACCAGGCACAAAATGAGCAATACACAAACTTGCAGTTCATACAATCCACAAAATTCATCTCCAAATTTATTCCAGCCCACCCTGAGAAAACGCCCAGTTAGACTTTTATCACATGCTCTTATTTTTGGGTGCATAAACACCCTCTGCAGAGTAAGCAGTGTCAAAGGAAAGGTAATATATTCTTTTATTCCCCCTCTGTGGTGCTAAAAGCAATGACTCATCAAGAAGCTGCTGTTTTATGTTCATATGCAGCACTGATCTGGTTTACTGCAGAGAGGAGAGAGCGGAGTGTGGAGTCAGACGACTTTTAACTCTCAGCAGGAAGGAGCCAGTGTTTATGTGTTCAGTTGTCCACTGACTCACACCTCTCTGTCTCATACCTCCAACACCCGCACTCCCTCCTGAAGACAGACGAATGCTGCAGCAACACTCCGTCAGTCAGAGCAAATGCATGTTAAACAAAGAAAGAAAGAAGGAAAGAGTTGGCTTCTTGGATGATGCTTTGCAGAAACACAATCCAATACCTGTAGATAATCCCACTTCTCCAGGGTTAACCATGCTGAAATACTAAAACAATGCCCCATGCTTGAGTCACCAATTGGTCCGTACTTCAGTCAATGTCATCTCCAAAGTTGCTGCTCTTTTAACAGGAGAGTAACAGCTTCCTCTGTGTGTGAAAATGTTTTCTACAGTGTGTTTTGTTGCAAAAGTTTAAGAGTATGCTGCTGTTCAGATTCTTGGCTCCTTCTGGTTCCTTGCAGCCTGATTCAAAAGAGATTTTGGTCTTAAACATCCAATTTCTGAGTTGGTATGACTGACTTAATTGACAGGCGAGGACACTACAACTTTTAGAGAGGAAGCTGATGCAGGGGTGTTCTGATACAACCTTTTCACTTCCAATATGATACTGATATTGCAGCCTTGAGTTTTGGCTGAATACTGATATTGATTGGCTATGATAGCAGCAGGAATGATGTGACAGTCTGCTCTATAACTTGTGCATGACAAGTTTTGCTCTCAGCTGCAACATCTTTTTTGAGACTTTACCAAAGCTTCTACCACACAGCCGACATCACTCCAACTCTTTTCTACTAAGTTAGCACCCTAGCGCATGCTGTTGTTTTAATTATGTGTGCTCCGAGGCTATTGGATTGAAGTGCTGGAGCAGAGTCTGGAATTTTTGATGACAGGCTTTGAAGCAAGACTTCAAAACAAAGTGGTTGATATCACAAAGAGAACGCTTGTATTATACAGTCTTTGGTCACAGTGCAGGTCACTGATCTGGTTAAAAAGTATGTTTCAATCCACCCATGCAATCCTGGTGATCTGTGCTCATTCTTAAAATAAAGTTTGGGTTGATTCTCACAGAAATGATTTGAATGATGAAAGGTGCACAAATGAAAAGTTCTACTTACAGCACGAGCCTATACATGTGGGTTTTTCCATTAAAGAATCCTTGTGCTGAGGTTTGGCTACTGCCACGCTAATCTTAATCCATCTTCTTTGATTAATCTAATTTTTTTCACCCACAATGTTTCAGTGTCTTTTACTTTGCATGTTTTGATTTGATTTAGATGTCACTGAAAGTTATAAGAGACAAGTTCAAGCTCCTTGGAGGAACTTTCAGTCTTGGAGATTTTAGAGCCCCCTGTGGAGAAAGTATTACATTAAATCTCTGTGCTAGTTTTGTTAGTTTTCTCATTCTATATTCTTAAAGCAGTTAAAGGTATTACCCATATTGTAACCCGAATGCTTAGTTTGTCTTTAACTCCAAATTCTGTCTTCGTTGTGCCCCGAAAGCCACCAAACTTGACACATGCATCAGGCCCAGTAGAAAAAAATTGATCATTTCTTTGTTCTGTAAAAAAGTTCTCACAACTGTCTCGGTGTTTTGCCTCTTTCAATTTGAAACTTTGCAATTAGGCCTTGCAACCTGGTTCAAAGTACAGCTATGAAAATAGGAATGCATGTGTATCATGCTTGGATCTACAGGAAAAAAACGCGACAACTTCAGAATCCAAACAGCAAGTCAGGCATTTTGGTTTGAAGTTACTATCGGTTTTTGAACAAACTCATCCTGTAAGAATTATACACACATACCCCCTCATTTTATAGACACTGGCTTCAAAAATAAAACCATAAAGTCATGTCACTTGTTGCAAATGTTGTTTTTTTCATAATTCAGGTTTTAAAGAGGGGTCAGTGTGAAATCAATGTTTCACAATGAGAAAAAAAAACTCTCAACAGGAGCTTTAATTTACACCCGTTTGAGATGGTACCGGCCGGTTTATTTCCTGTCTTTATGAAGTTTTTTCTAATTTGGATGTCAAAGACTATCCATATTGATTATATATAAGACACAGCAGTCTTATGCCCCTTAAAGTCTTCAACAAGTATAGTGGTGTTTTGCTCAGACCATTCTGGTTGAAATCACACACGTGTTGTTTCTTATGAAGCTTCCAACCTGCATCTGACACACGATCTGTGTTCATTAAAAGGTGGGTCAGGAGTTCATATCTCCAGACCTAAATGTCCAGGTCTAAATAAAGACTGAGGATTCAGCTTGCTGCTGCTGCTGCTGCCTGAAGGAGTCTCTGCAGCAGGACGAGGCTTGCAGACCCTCCACCACTCCCACACCTCGTTTCTACGACAGCTTCCTTCTTTCAGCTGTCCCGCTGGTTTAACACCAGCCTGACAGTTTGCACTTGAAGTTGTCGGTGCACTCAATTGAATATTTCCTGTAGTTACCACAGCCACAGGATTAAAATGTTGTTGCTGCTCTTTAGATCTCTCTCTGTTTAGGGAAACCGGACCCCCAGTAGCTAAAATAGAGGTATTTATACCCCTGAGAGCTGGTGTTGACCAAAGTGTGCGCAGCTAAGAGACCCTCCTGTGTTTGTGAGACTGGGTGTGTGTGTGTGTGTGTGTGCTCAACCAAACCAGACCTGATTCTCTGGTCACCCTGGTATGAATATTTACTGCCCTGTCCTCCTTCCTCCTCTCCTCTTCCTCAGAAATTGTCCTTACAGAGGGGTAAGACTCGTACTCGCAGCATCTGAAATCCATATATGGATGGAGGCAGAGACGAGGAGCAGTAAAGTAAACTGGGGTCTGTGAGTAATTGAGGGGGGATAGGATGAACTGTGTTTGGCCTCAGTAGCACTGCTGCAAACTGTCTGTATACTCATACTTGTCCAAACAGATGGTGACAGAAAACATTGCAGGATGGTGTTCAGGGAGGGTTTGGAAACTGGGGAAACTGTAGTTCTGTGAGTGGCCACTAGGGCTGGCTCCAAAAACCATCTCAAACCCCATTTGATGCCATATTATGGGGGTGTGGGGCTGTGTTTGGCACTTTAGGGCCACCATACCAGGTACCTGTGCAGCTTCATCCTCTCTCTAGTGATGTGAGTAAAATTAAGACTGGCGATACCGATACTGATTGTACCAATTAGACTAGTTGTAAATAATAATAGATATATTGTATGGAAAAATGTTGTATTATTCCATCTTTTTTAGTATATTTTTTTCTTTCTGTATAAATCCAGGGACTGAAATCACTCCACTCAGGCCTCTGTTTACACTCTGTGATTGTGTTTATAGACTGAGCATTATGCATTATGAACTTACCCAGGCGGAAGATGAAGTAGCTGAAACAAAATCTCAATAGTTTAGTTACTTTCCACTGTGTTCCTGTTAATTTTAAACATGACTTCAAATGAATAAAGTATCAAAAGTAGAGGAGAGCTACAAACATTGACAATGTTAAATGTAAATTTAAGACCTACATGCTCAGTCTGGCTTTCATGTAGGGTTTTTATAATTTTTTTATAATTTTTTTTATGATCTTTTGGTTGTTTTCATCTATCTATTTCTACTACACTCTCACTCTTTCCCTTTGTAATTATTTATTTGTCCTATTTATTAGACTCAACTTATCTTTCCCTAAATATATAATAATCTTACCTCTATTTTATTATTTTTATTATTTTGTAATATAAATCAGGGCATTCGTCTCTTCTTTAAAATCTTTCTCCCAGTATATGATTTTTGTCCTTCTGCTTTGCATGTATTTAATGAAGCTATGTTCAATCACTGTGAAGCACTTTGAACTGCATTTTGTTTGAATAAAAAGTGCAATATAAATAAGGATTGATTGATGTTATATATATTGCAGATCTCACCTCTTGTCTGCATGATTTTATTCTAAAATCTCAATCTTTACCCATTTTGTTGCTCCATCAATTTCCTTATTGGGGCTGCTGGCATGCATGACGTCATTTGGGAAGCGCTTTCACTTGCAGTGCGTGTGCACGTGTGCGCGTGTATGCATGTGTGTGTACGTGTGTGCATAAGATTTGTGTTGAGTGTGTGTGTGTCTGTGTGTGTGTGTGTGTGTGCGTGGGGGTGGAGGAGCGGGGGGCGTCAATGCGCACCAGCACCAACCCGCCTGGCAGCTGTATTCCTCGGTTGTGATTGGGTGGAGGGCGGTGATTCCGTCTGTCACGATTTGGGTCGCTCCCACCAGAGGACACCGACCGTCTGAGTCCAGCTTTTACCGGGGGAGCACACCGGGAGGAGAGGCAGGGAGAGGGATCCGTCCCAGGGGCTGGATTGACAACTCGGGATTTGTCGGAGAGGAGAGAGAGGAGAGAGAGGAGAAAGATCTTCAGTCAGAGCTGGATCCGGAGCGACCAGCCGCCTTTTCTTCAGTCAGGGCTGCGGTGAAAGTCGTCCACGATGCCGGTGTTTCACACCAAGACCATCGAGAGTATCCTGGAGCCGGTGGCCCAGCAGATCTCTCACCTGGTCATCATGCACGAGGAGGGGGAGGTGGACGGTAAAGCCATCCCGGATCTGACGGTGCCGGTGGCCGCGGTGCAGGCGGCTGTCAGCAACCTTGTGCGGGTGAGTCTCAGGGCGTCAGATTCCTCAAACCTCCAAGTGACATTTATCATCTCAAACTTCAAAACCTGCTGCTTTAAATCCATCCCTCTCATAAACTACAGCAGCAGATCCTCACTCTGCACATGGAGCAGGTGCTTATGTTTCAATCTCCAGGTAGATTTATACCACCTTGGTCCCTGCTCGCCATTAAATCCATATAAAACTGTCACACACCCAGTTGACGCTCGCGCCAGCTCCACGAGCTCCTGCTGCAGTTTTTTTTATTTCATGTCACAGAGCAACACAACAAACATGTCAAACTTTGACCCTGGCTGCTCATCAGATGGCCTCAGGGCTTAATGAAGTTTGTGGGGCGGAAGAAAGAAGTGCAGATTGAATTAACAGGATGCAGATCAGCTGGTGGGAAATGTCACTTGAGGGCTGCTGTGAGGTTATGAAACAGGCTCAGATTGTTGCAGAATTTGCAGTTTTCTGAGACAATAGAATAAAAAAATCAGCCCATTAATAATTCCATCTTTGTAATTCATCAAACCATCGCTTCTTTCTTTCCCTTTGTCCCAACTTCTTTCAGCCTCTCCCTCCTCCTCCTCTTTTATTCCCCATCACTTTGACCCCACATATTGTATAGAAAGACCATGATGTCTCCTCTGTGAGCACTGACCAGAAAAATCAATACCAGCCACATCATTAATGCCAATTCAGGTCGGTGTAATTGATGCAGGGGGGGCGAGCGGGCTTCGCTCAGTCAGGAGGAATCAGCAGCAGACAAAACACTCGCTCCTTTACACTTTAATGATGGTATCAGAGAGAGGGAGAGGAACGAAGCTGCTAATGTGAAGGAAAGTGAGTCTGAAAGTGTGGGAGTTGACACTTTGTGGAGCCTTGTGAGGAAAACTGTAAATGTAGGCTGTGTGGAAGATTCAGGGACTATCTTGGGTGAATGATGTGGTGGTTTTAATTTGCTCTTACGTCTCTGCTTTTATTCTTTTCTGTTACCAATTTATGGATTTGGTTTTCATGCAATTCATCTTTGATTTAAGGGGCATGCTTCATCCTTGCACACAATTTGCCCAAAGTTCCCCCAAAAAAGAACACCGAAATACAAAACAGAAAACTAAGAGCAATAGATACAATAATAAAAGACTAAATCAGGAAGAAGAGGGTAAAAAAATACTTAAATCTCAACCAGTGGTGCTTGAAGGGCAGGGGGGAAAGAGAAAAAATGGCACATACAGCATGTGTCTTGGCTCCAAAGAGGGCACTTTGGCACATGTTTTGGCTCCTGAAAAGACAAGTGCATATTTTCGCACCCAAGATGACACTTTGATATATGTTTTGGCTCCTGAGAGGACACTTTTGCATGGTTTGGCTCCCAAGAGGGCACTTAAGTTTTTGTTTTGGCATGTAAGACAGCACTTTAGCAAGCATTTTGGGTCCTAGGAGGGCACTATAACCATTTTTTTTTTTTGCTTCCAAGAGGAAAAGTATGTTTTTTTGCTCCCAAGATGGCACTTAGGCATTTGTTTGGCTCTCAGGAGGGAACTTAATTATGTTTTAATCAGCCAAACAGGCAGATTAGTGTGGTTTGTCAACCAGGTGGGCACTTTGTTTTTCAATGCAATAAAAGAAAGCAGTAATGTTATAAGAATGTATAGTTTATACCATGAATTAAAGGGAAATAACAAAACACAACTCATATGGAAGAAAAGTTGCATTAAGAATGACATTTAGAACTCAATCAGCATAAACATGGTTAAAAAAAGTATCCAATAAGTCTTCTGAACCATGCAAATATAGAGGAATCAGAGTTTGATCTTGGAGTAAAGGCAGACCTATATTTTCTCAAGTTTTAGAAATATTGGAGTCAAAATCATATTTTTCCTTTGCTCACCTCTGGAGAGAATCATCTTTTTTATTTTTCTTGCTGTGACGTCTCTTCGAAACACACTTGTACTTGTTTTCTCTCAGACTGCTTTTCTGAAATAAATAAATAATTTTTATGTCATGGGAAAAATTTAAGCTGCTGGCATAATCCCTAAATGTTATGCAATGGCTAAATGCATTTTGTAATATTATGAAGCACGTGTGAGGAGACAGCATCAGGATTTGGAAGCAGGACAAGCACATTTGGTTTCAAGAAATCTGAACATATGAAGAAGTCAATACTGATTTATGTTATGAAGCTGTGATGTTGATAAATTCATCTGCAGAGCTTGAGAACTGGAATAAAAAGTCAACCAGCTGCTCTAAACTTTCTGCTCTCCTGCCAAACTTCTTCACAAAGCTTCTTCTTTCCTGCAAGGACACACTGATCACTTTGATAAATATCTCATTAACTGATAATAAAAAAGGAGACGTTTAGTCTGGACAGGCTGAGAAAATCCCTTCTCCTTCGTTGTAACACTGCTGCGGCGCGTCCTTGATGCCCCGTCGCTGTCGGGCTCACCTCTCCGTCTCTCTGCTCTCTGCTCCTCCTCACTGATCCGGTCAGTTGATCCTTTCAGACAGAGAGCAGAAGGAGGTTAATAGCAGCTCCAGGCCTGTCGCTCAGGTCTCGGATGATGGATACACAAGGAGACAAAGAGAGATAACAGGGGAAAGAGAAAGCGGCGGGCAGAGGAAGTGTTTTGAGGATGTAAAAGGAGGTAGGATGCTCTTAAAAGTTGGTGGTGGTGATGTTCTGTCTCCTCTGCTTGTGTTTGTGAAATATTGGGCCAAATATAAACTCTCGGACACTCTGGACTATGACTTATATGACACCATGAACAGAAGTGGGAAGTAATAGAGCATAAATAATTAATACAGTGCTTCCTTTTTTAATTTGAACGATTAAAGAATAGATTCAGTTATAATGATGGTTTGATACAGGCTATAAAAGCAAACCAGACCATCAGAGAGAAGCTTATACCTAATTCAGTCAAACCCAGAGTCTAAAGTTTATGACAACAAGAAACTCAAAAACAAACATGGCAACTGTGGAGGAGGTACTGCTAATGTACCTTTTGCATGATGAACAAAAACAGACAAATTTGGGAGATACTGCTTCATTTGGAAATGTGTGGAAATACATACAAATACAGAAAATCTCTTCTTTACTGCCATTCTTAACCAATCTTACGATACCTGAAAGAAGTATGCAATAACGGCAGCTGTCAATCTTTGTAAACATGATGCAAAATCCCATTTTTAATGTCTAATAACTAATGAAAAAGAAACTTTTCAGAAATAAGAGGACTTGAACACAATGCAGCTCCATAATATCTTCCTATCATTGCATCATATGGATGTGACAAACATTTCTAGGGGTTGCATTTATTCTCAAAAGTTTGACCATAGCCCCATTCAAATGAATGGGGAAGACAGAGGTTTTGACCAATACTGCAGCCAGTCACTAGGGAGGGCACTTTTTTTGTGGCAACCTCACTTGAGCCGAGTGAGATGACGTCCATTTTTTTTTTTTTTAACAGTCTTTGTTAGCTTTAGATCCAACATGAATACCAAGATAAAGAGTAGGGACCTTAGTGGCTTCTGTGTTGATTAAAGCCAAGTTTCTTAAAGGGAGGAATTACCTAAATTACATCCAGACACTTAGAGGGACACTAATTGTTTTGGTTTCACTTTTAAGGAGCTGTCATACTGCCCATTTTTTATACTGTCTACAGGATGACACACTGCTGCAACAAGATAGATATTAACTGAAAGTTCCTGGGTGGTGCTTTAAGTTTGACCTTCTGATGATGGCTTGAATGATTAGAAGTGTGTTTTAGTGTCACTATCACTTACCTGTTGAAATACAGACATTTCAACTCTTTCAAAGAGAAAAAGCACCTTAAACTTAAATGCTAATGGCTTTAGATTTCATTGTCTCCTGACTGTGTCTTAAGATTCAGAAAGCAGCTAATGGGAATTTGAATCAGAGGGATTTTTGAGTCCAACAGTATCTGTGCTCGTTCTTTATCTTGTAAGTGAATGTGCGAGGACACGGTGACGTGTAGTTTCATGACAGGAGGGGTGAGAATAAAGAAGTGCTTTATAAGTAGGTGTTGAAGAGCTCTGGAGAACGCAGCTTGTAAAATCAGCCGAGGTTTGTTGCCGGGTAGATAAACTTAATTGGATGTTAAGTGCACCCGAAGATCGAGCTCACACACTTCTGAGGACACACGTTTGATTTTAGAAAGCTGATTCATTCACACACTTTGAGCTGAGATGTAACTGAGTATACGGCAGTGAGGGTCTGACTGAGCGCTGATACAGTTTCACTGTTAACCCCGGACAGGGTGGGCTGTGGGGGGGGGCACTTTCATATCTAGGTCACTGAGACACACACAAGATGGTGCCAGTCTGGATCTGCATGCGGGTGTGCGTGGGTCGATTTGACTAAAGATCTGAACGATGCTGCTGCTGCTGTTGGAGTTTGTCTGAAAGTGTGTTTGTGTTTCTGTGTGTGTGTGTGTGTGTGTGTGTGTGCAAAGTTGTGCTGATGAAGGAGCTGCCTCGGTGCTGTTTGTGAAGAATCTGCTCCTCAAGGAGTCAACAGAGATCCTGAGTATGTCTGAGGGGGAGGGGGAGGAGGAATAAATAGATTTACCGTTGAGTGAAGAAACCACACGCTGACTGTGGGAGAGAGAGAGAGAGAGAGAGAGAGAGGGACAAAGAAGGCGATAAGATAAAAACTGAAAAAGAGTAAGATGAAGAGTATGAGGAAGGAACAGTCATTTTAATGATGAGGGAGGAAAAGTGTCCTCAGACCATACTCTACCAAGCCCCATGGTCCACCTCACCCCCCCACACACACTCACACACACTCACCAACTGCTCCTCTATGTAAATATGCTCCATCTCTTCTCATTCAGTGGCAGACTGAGGAGAAATGTCCAACTGTGCGTCCCCTCTGTCTCAAATCAACTCCGACAAACTTCCACCTTTATCACTTTTTGTTTCAGGTTATTTTGATTGAAAATAGGCTTTGTTCATGCTGCCACGACTTTACAGATAACTCCATTTTCATGGATTGCACTTATTACTCGTTGTAAGTCTGTTATTTGTGCTTTCTGTGCAACAAATTGACCTTCAAAGATGATTCAGTTCAGTTAACTGAGTTTATCTGCTCCGAATTAGATTTGAGGGAAAGCTTCTATGGAGAGTAGCTTTAATAGAATTTAAAAATCCACCAGAAAGAGCAAGGATATAATGACAAGGAGTTAATCTGTTTTCTATTACATATGGACGTAGTTTTCCGTGACGTCAAATCTGTTTCTGATTCAGAGTTTCGAAGCCATATTGGAAATAATGAGCTCGACTTAGTTTCATTCAAGTTAGGATGAAATAAAGAGAGGAGCCTTCAGCCTCTTTACAAACAGCTACAGGATGCCCACCTGTTAGTCAAGTCAGCCATGCTCTTACACGGTCAAAACACGTTAGTTTAAAACTTAAAAATGACAATCAATACAAGCTGATAGAGGTTTTGGTCTGTCTTAATATGGCACGCATTTTGTGGCATTTTCTTTTACCAAAACCGAGACAGGTTCCTGAATTACAGACCGGTACCATCCCACTTTTTGGTATCATTCTGTTGAGGTGTCAGTCAAAAACCCCATTTCCACTCAGCAGTGCAATATGGCACGTCTTCCTGTGTTTCTCTTTGTTTGCTGTGTTGCATTGTTTTTCTTTTTTGGATTTATTCGTGGGGTACACTGCTGTGCTGCTATGCCATCATGCTATCTGGCTAGCCGGCATGTTTATCGGTATCTTACAGATTCATACCAGACCTCTTGGTGGAGACGTGACTTTGAAGAACTGTAGGTTTTAGTGTTTCCTTATAGACTTCATATTTTAAGACCTGGAGTTGCTACTTGGTTGTGTTGATTCTGGCGCCCCCTATGGACAAAGCAGTATCTCTAATTGCTTTACCGACTTTGTCCTGAATGCATTCGCCATGTTTACTTACAGAAAAAATCCTACCCTGCTTCATTTAAACACCACTATCCAAACCCAAACTCTTCGCTATGGAAAGTGTATACAAAAGATGTTTATGTCGTGAGCAGTTCTATCACTGACTGTTTCAAAAGACAAGTCAATATGACAAACTAAGCTCTTAACAGGTCAATAAACTTGTGAAGTTTCTTGAATATGACGTTATTGCATTTTTTCCATCACCAAACATTTAGGCCTTACTTTTGCTTTTTTTCTTGAATATAAGACGCTTAAACAAGTTTTTCGTAACAAGAAAAAGAAAAGCTTTGTTGTGAGGTTTTAGTTACAGAAACCTTAGAAAATTGAGATAAATAGTGATGGATATCAAAGAGATGAAGTTAATTGGTGATTGAGGCGCTCATACATTAAGCTACCGAATAGATAGTGACCAAAACAGAGCTCAACAAGAGCAAATAGAGAGCAATGTTTTTATATGAACACAAAAATGACCCCAACCAACCACACTGTTTGTCCCTCTATTTTCAATAAAGATAATAAACCAATAAGTTGAATTAGATCAGTTTCTTAAGCTTTTTATTATTTGAGTGGTAAAAAAAAGTCGTCATGTTCCTCAGTTTTAAGAACCTGAAGATAAGCTTTTAGAGCTGTTTCACTTTTGTCATGATTTGTTTGTCTTTTCTTTTCTCTGGTGCACATCCTTCATGTTATCAATGATTCATATATTCATATTAAAAAATCATCTAAGGGTTTCCTCATAAAAGGACACTGCTTCAAACAGTGAAATAAAAACCAGAAATGAAGTAAGACAGAGAGCAAGCCTTAAAAGAAGCTTTATCTTACATGCCCATAATGTAATCATCCCCTTAAAAAACAGGAAACCAAGCTGTGAGAAGCTGATGTAGATCTGACCAATCACCATGTCTGTTTTGATTGGCAGCTGTTACTTTTCCGCAGAGGCAACCGCACCTCTCAGACTGTGAAACCACAAACACATCACACCGTCAGCGCGTCCAGAGAACCACTTTAACATCTCATTAAAAATGTATGGAGGAGCTGATGCAGAGTGTTGCTGCTTACAGGAAACTCTTTGATCTGTCACCTGATGTGACTCTGTGAGTTCGTCTGCAGGGTTGCATCAGGCTGCGCTCGACCTGCAGAGCTGCATTCCTCACATTTTGGAGTTGGACTTCCTCCTCTTTGGGGGAATTTACAAACTGAAACCTGCAGATATTTTTAGCTTATCTCTAAAGACACATTTAGTGTGTTGGTAAACTCCCAGAAGATTTCAGAAAGTTTTAAATGTCAACCCTTTCAAAAAGGTGAGACATGTCTCAATTGCAGGTCTTAAAATTGTGCTTTAGCTTCAGATTGGAGAGCATCTTTTCGGGGGGCATGCTCTTTTGTTGCAAAGAGAGATGAAAGAGAGGCTATAAAGAAATGTTTGAAATGTTTTTGCTTTATTAAATATACTTTTCAAAGATTTTCTATGCATATTATTGATGCTTTCAATGTCACAAGTGAAGTATGAAATATTGTTTGGTTCAAGTTCATGCAAGAAAGAGTGTTTGCTCAGGGTTTTACGACTCAGTGGTTAATGAAATACAGCCACAGATAATGATGTTAATCATGCATCACCAGCAGAGAAAGAAAACCAGATTGTTGGTTGGTAACTGGTTGTTTGTGATATGTTACCTCTGACCAACCACTGTGCATGACCAGAAAAGGAGAGGCCCTCAGCACAAGCGCTGAGCGGTCAGATAATTTGAGAATAAATCTCAAGTGAAGGCCTGTTTTGTTTGAACGCGCTGCCTCCGAGTCTCCGGAGCCAGAAAGTCTATTAACCGACTTCCACTGACGCAGCCACGAGAGACTGATGTCATCATCTCGCTGTAATTGCATCTCAAAAGTGTGTGTGTGTGTGTGTGTGTGAGTGTGTGGGGTATAGGATGTGTTTTGTGTTGGAGACGTAGTTTTCACGTCGCTGCGGGAACATCTGCAGAAAAAGTGAGCAAAGTCATCCTGCTGTGTGTGTATGTGTTTACAGAGGAGTGTGTGTTTGTGCAGATGTGTTCTGCAGGGGGACGCTCTGCTTGTGTTTGATTTATGCAGCTTCTTTGGCAGAGCAGGGAGTTGATAAAAGCAAGACTCTCAGACGCTGTTTGTCCCACAGATCTGAGTCATCTGACCTCAGACGACAGAAACTTAAACGACACGTTTGGTAAGAAGGAGGAGGAGAAAAATCATGTGATGTACTGAGAAATTGATCCTCGGGGATCAGGTTTTTTGCACTTTCACTGTCAGGATGCCCTGCTGCTTTCATTTTCTGCTTCACTGACGATGATGCTGAGGATGACTTGATGAAATCAGAGCTGCACACCTGCTGTGGTGAAGCCACAGTTTTACTCACCTCAGTCCTACCATGTCTTCATAACCACAACAGCCTTTAAATGATGGAGGGTTAAGGCAGTGAAGAGGGAAACAGATTTGAGGATTAGAGTTGTAGTGTTAGTCACAGGCTTCTTCACCTGTTCAACTGCTCATTAACTCGAAACAGCCAATCACATTTCAGCAAAGCATGTAGATATAGTGAAGACGACCGGCTGAAGTTCAAATTGTGCATCAGAGTGAAAAAGAAAGGTGATTTAAAGTCTTTGAATGTGGTTTGATTGGTTGGTCTGAGTATTTCAGAAACAGTGTTTCTGTAACCAGTCTTGTTGATGCCAGAGGTCAGAGGAGGATGGACAGACAGTTTAAAGATGATAGAAAATCATCAGAAAAGCATCTCTGAACACACAACACGTTCAACCTTGAAGCAGACGGACAAGAAACTGAGGCAACAATCCATATGTGCTCTCTAACTGGATCACAGAGGACTGAAAAATGTTGGCTGGTCTGATAAGAATGGATATCTGCTTCACAGTCAGAAACAGGAAACAACATTAAAGCATGGATCCAACCTGCCTTGAATCAACTCACTTTGAACCCCTTAGTACCAACTTAACCTGGTTTAAAGTCCACAGCGTATATACCCATCTTCCTTGTTGAATCTGTAGTTGCGTTTCCATTACACCTAGAGTTGTGCAAAACCTGAATATCATATTAAAAAATGGTAATGGAAACACCAACATTTAAAAAAAAACTCTCAAATTTCAATAAAAAGTTTTCACACTCTCATTTGGTATTGTTTTTTCGGAAGCTTCAATACTGAAGTGTAATCCAGAAGCGCAATAGAAACACCTTTTCCACAAAAACACATTTGGACGTGAATAATAGACACCTGTGTGAACTCCTCAGCTACATCCCTTTCCCAGAAGCCCCTAGTTCGTGGCCGCTGCCACCCATACGGACTCTGGTGTTCATATTTTAACACCCCCTGCCTTTGTTGACAACATCTGCAGCTACAATAACACCCATCAAAATGAAAGTCCAGCTCTTAAAATGTTTGTGGTATCCATGGTTACCGCCGGTTACAGCCCCCCTTTCTTTTCCCGGATTCTGGGAATTGAATCTCGCAGAATGACATTTTGACTCAAGTTGTGAGCAATGAAAAGTGAGTTATGGAAACAGTGGCAAGGCACAGTTATACTTAACCAGAAACTTTAGAAATATTTTGCAAAAAAAGTGTAATGGAAACAGCTTAAGACACCAAGAATTAAGGTGCTTCTGTTGGCAAAAGGGGATCCAACCCTGTATGATCAAGGTGGGCCTAACAAAGTGATTTTGAAATATCACACAGGAGGATCAGAACATCAGTCAGCTTCCTGCTCTGAAATGAGAAATGTGCGTATCAGCTGAAGACAAAGAGAGGAGTGTTGCTGTCAGAGCTTCAAAGACAAACTCGTTCCAGTCTGTTGTGTACTTGAGTCTTTCCCTAAAATCTACTTTTATTATAGAACATTTCCTGATTCTTCTTGAACACTTCATTTTGCTTTAGCCTTAACTTTTAATACACTCAGTATTGAAAATTTTAGTACTTGTCTGTTTCATTTTCTCCCCTTTTTTGTAACCTGTATCTGCTCCATAAAGATGTAGACTCAATCGATTGAGGTTGTGGGTTTTGGTGGGAAGAGTTGGGTCAAATTAGAGCAGCGTCTCTCCCCTGACCTGCCCTCATGTTGAATACCAGACGACCCAGTCAACCGGAGCTCCCCCCGAAGATATGACATGCACGCACGGTTGAAATAGGTGTGAATTGATGCACACCCGTTCACCCTTCAGACTATAAATAGCGCTCTCTTGAATGTGATTTCCTGTCTTGCTGCGGCTAATGATAATATGAAACAAACAATCGATGTGTGTGTGTGTTTCAGGTGGGGAAGGAGACGGTTCAGACCACTGAGGACCAGGTGATGAAGAGGGACATGCCCCCTGCTTTTATTAAGTAAGTTTGTCCCAAATAAAGCTGTTTTTCAGTTTCTGTTTTGAATCCAGAGGAAGAAATGATGGAAAAGATGCACATTACTTGAGAAGACAGAGATCTTGTTAAAAAGAGGATTCCAGACGGTTTAATGTCAGGAAACGTGGCCGCGTTCCCAGCTGCAACAAAGAGCCTCTTCTGATGTCCGGCTCCAGCATCCAGACCGCTGAGAGGCTACTTGTTGTTCTGCAGCCGGGATCCAAAGAGCTAACACGAACTCTGAGAGCTGCCACTCTGTAATCTTCGACTCAAAACACCCAGCTGTGTGTTTTTCTGCACATATTTTCATGCTTTTACTGAGAGATTTCAACCATCTCCTCCCCAATTATTTCATTATCTCTCATTTTTAATCCTCAATTAGTTTCCACTTTCAAGAAAAAGGGCCCAGACCTCAAGCAGACCCACACGCCGGCTTGCTGGCACACACACAAGGCATTACACCATAAATCTCACTCACATGGCTTAGGAGGGGGCGTGTGGGAATGTGAACCAGCCTAAATATAGATGAACCAGCAGCCATCAATACCATGACCAATGGGGGTCAGAAAGAGGAGTTACTCGGGTTTATTAAAGTGCTGTTAAAATCCGTCACCTCCTTCAGGTTAAATCCTTGATCCCCCGAGGAGACCGCTTTCAAAATAAAAGCCTGGAAGTTTGATCACTGTGTTGTTATACTGCAAAATCTGAAATCGAAGCAGGTGTTCGTGTCTTATTTCAAGGGAAATTGTCTCACTATACTTGATATGAGCCACATTCATCTGTCAAGTCCAAAAAAATGTCATATTTCAAGGCAGTAAAGGACAAAAATTGGGTACGAATTGCTTTTAACGAGTCAAAAAAACAATCCTGTCATGTTTCTTGCAATTAGAATAATGTCTTAACGCAAGAAACATTTTTCTTGCCCTATTGGCTGATTTTTTTGACTTGTTGCAACTTATTCAGACATCAATTTTGTCTTTGAATATCTTAAAGTAACTTGAAACAAGACATTTTATGGACTGATGTGGTGAATGTGGCTCATATCAAGCCAAAGAAGATGTTTTATTACTATAAATAGGACATAATGACTTGCTTAGATTTCCGATTTTGCAGTATAGGCAGAGTGGCCAAATTTTGCAGGGAAAAAAAAGTCACTATATTCCATACTTATGTCATTATACCCCACTTTTTTTCTCTATTTAAGGCTTACACCATCATCAAAAAAACATTAGGTATAAAAACAAAGCTCTGTCACTGGTATTTTTCAGGACAAGTAAGTTTTTAAGAATAGATTGAAAGTGGTAATTATTGTGAAGACGTCATCTTATGGAGCAGCTGCCTTTCAAACACAACTTAAAGCACTGTGTCAAGTTTAAGTACTTTAGTTTAATACATCATGGCTTAATTAAAGTAACAGGGTTTTTAATTGTTGAAGAAAATCTTTGGTACGTAACATGTTTCCCATATGTGCTTAGACTGTAAATTTAAGGAGCCACATCTTTGGTGACATGAGATCCGATCTATTTGTTTACAAGGTGATAAATTCCTGTTTTCTGTGAAGGCATATGTTGAGTTTGATCTTGACTGCTCCTCTAAAGCCGTCTGTGTTTTTTTGTGTGTTTTTTTTCTCAGGGTGGAAAACTCGAGCTCCAAGCTGGTCCAGGCGTCTCAGATGTTAAAAGCAGATCCATATTCTGTTCCTGCTCGAGATTACCTGATCGATGGATCCAGAGGGATCCTGTCGGGGACGTCTGACCTGCTTCTTACCTTTGATGAAGCTGAGGTGTGTGTGTGTGAGTGTGTGTAATAACCTCTTTTATCATGAGTGTGTCCTGAGGATCCCTCTTACTTCAGAGGTGTGGTATCTTTCGGGGAAATAAAGCTTTATTTAGCCGAGCAGAGGAAGGAGCGAGTCTGTAATGGAGGCTCAGATCTAATCACTCAGATCAGATGACTCCGACGTAACTCTGTGTGTGTGTGTGTTCCTGTGTGTGTGAAAATACGGTATGTACAGAGCTGTATGGTGTGTGTGTGTTAAATATCTGATGGCAGCTCTGTAAGTGGAGTCACATTGGACACGTGATGAGGCTCGCCACATCTCATCAGAAGACTCATTTTTTTAAAAGAGCAACTCCTCGTGGTCACAAGACGCACATCACAAGATCTCACACACACACACACACACAAAGACAGCAAACAAAATAAAAGCCCTTCTTTTACGCTGACTAAAAAAAGATCACACGCTCATAAAAGATGTTTGTTCCCAATCATGTTTCACGCCTGCAGAAATGATCGCGTGTTTGTGATTATACTCATGTTGCCCTGCAGGTGAGGAAGATAATCCGGGTGTGTAAAGGAATCCTGGAGTACCTGGCTGTCGCTGAGGTGGTGGAGACCATGGAGGATCTCATCACTTACACCAAAAACCTGGGACCAGGTCGGGATGCTTCCCTTTCAAAATAAAACTCCAGAAATTAGTGACAGAGTAAACACTGCTGGCCTTTTATCAACAAAATAAGACGTGATGTTACGGAACAAATTCAACACTGCAAAAACTGAAATCTTAAAAATTGTCTTATTATTCTTGATATGAGCCACATTCAACTGACAAGTTCAGAAAAATGTCTTGTTTCAAGTCATTTAACTCTCTGATGCATGAATAAATTAAGTCAGTGTCAGGATTTTTCCCTTGAGTGTTTTTATTTGTCTTAAGGCATGAAAAAAAGTTTTCCATTTCTTTTTTCAAATATTTGTAACTAAGCATTCGACATGAAAAAGTGTAAATTTAATGTAAATATGACTATTTTTGTTTGACTTCTTTTCTTTTCTTCTTCTTTTTTTTTTTGGTGATTCCATAAATTATCGTTTTTAAGTGCTTTGGGAAACATTTTAACTCTTTTTCATCCGTTTTAACACTGAACAATTTATAGTTTATAGGCATTTTCACCCTCAAATATTTGTTTATAATTTTTTAAATTATTTATATATGTTTGGAAAAGAATTGAAAACATTTTTAGGCCCTAAGAAGAATAAAAATATCCTGATACTGGCTAATATGAATTTCCACCACATGAACCATTGAATTAAGTAGTAAATAACTTTCAAATAGGTGTCCACTGTAGTGACCACTATGCACCACAGGGTTAAAGACAAAAATTATTATAAACAGTCCAAAAAACCTGTCATTGGTAAAGGAAAAATTTGCTTGTTGAGTGTCTTGAAATTAGAAGAAAGTCTTAATACAAGAAACTTATTTCTTTATTTTACTTTTTAAAGCAATTCAGGCGCAATTTCTGTCTTGAGATGACTTAACGACATTTTTCTGTACTTGTCAGTTGCATGTGGTTCATATTTGGGCTGTAAGATATATTGTTAATCGTGTCAGTAGATATGGTACAAAAATTCAAGATATTAATAACCCATTATCAATTATATCAAAGATATCAGTGATGTAGATTTTCCCAGCTCTCCCTGCATGCAAAGCTCAGACAGTCGCATGATTATTGGTGATTTTCTGTTAATGTTGGTGACTGACAGTGAGTTCTAATCCATCAACCCCACTTTCCACATCCTGTTACATTATGATGCTTTTATTTTTCTGAAAAATGCTGAGTTTTCACTAAACCCAGAGTCATATTGAATCATATCAATATCTCGATATCTGGCATTCAGCCCATGTTCATATCAAGAATAATAAGACAAATTTTTAAGACAAAATGACTTGCTTGGATTCCAGTTTTTGCAGTAAAGCTGTGTTTTTCTTTTGAGATGATGAACTAAATGAACAGCAGCTCTGAGGATGCTGTGATTAAGTCCTTCACCCACAGGAGAGCAGATCCATAAACAGGCTATTTATCATCGGAGGTAAAAGGTCAATTGTTTTGTCAGAGCTCAGTGGAATAATGAGCCAGAGGAAATCTGATGCCAAGGTCTCTGGCTGCTCATCCGGCCGAGCTGTCTTTGTACGAAATCAGTCGTTTGAGAAATAATGATCTGTTTGGACGCGTCAAAACGACTCAGGATGAGAATAAACTGGGGGATAAACGTGGTTCTGTCAGTCTGATTTGGAAATAACTTCTTTCTCTCTGTCTTTCAGGGATGACCAAAATGTCGAAGATGATCGAGGAGCGGCAGCAGGAGCTCACACACCAGGAGCACAGACAGATGCTGGTCAGCTCCATGAACACCGTCAGAGAGCTGCTGCCCGTTCTCATATCAGGTGTGTGTGAGCGAGTGTGTGGGAAAACCTCTGTGCAGGTCAGAGGCTGAGTGGACCTACTGTTGTTATAGCAACACTCATAATTACAGTCATTAGTTTCTGGGGATGTCAGACTGACTACACACGCACACACACATACACACACAGCCCACATACTGTACTGTGCACCACAGCAGCAGAGAGCACAGCCTCTGCAGTCTGCACCACTAGTTTTTTCTTGCAGGATCAGGTTCTATTTTGCAAGCAAATCTCGATTAAACTCTTTTGTTTTAGAAAACCCTTATTTCAGCCTCTGCCTGAAACACTTTATTTTTGCTGCTGTCTCTTTAAGGCTCATCACTCCTAGAATCCCTGCTCCATTGATTTGCAAAAGCCAGCCATTGGTGTTTGAGGCCCACCTCCCCAATGTGTCATGAATGAGTGCAGTTTAGGAAATCCCTCTGCGATGAAGTTATCAGAGAGATTGTGGGATTTGTACAAAATATGAGTACGTTGGAGTCTGAAACCTTGCACGAATTTAGTCTGAACGTTCAAAATATGAGACAGCAGAACGCCCTGTCTTTAATTGACAGTATGATCTCTGAATACATCTCTTGCATGGGTTTTAAGCAGCTGGTATAAAAAGAGGAGCCACTGCTGGAACAGTGGGACTCTGATACCACAGAGACTTTCCCTTTTTTACTTGTAGCAATGTATTCTGATGGTTTCAACGGTAGAAATTCAACAGTAAATGTAATTTCAAAACATTTAATCTAGAAAAAGTTAAATGCATCCACTGATAGTTTGTGTGTGACTATGCCTGAATTGAAAGTTTTGAAAGGGCATTGAACATGTCACATGACATGCACAGATATTTTGAAGGGTTGGCAGCAAAGGGGGAAAAACAATACATGTTTTTATGTCTAAGACGGCACTTTAACATGTGTTCTGGCTCCTAGGAGGGCAGTTCATTAAGTTTTAACCAGCCAAAGGTTCATATAAGTTTGGTTTTCCAACAGGAAGGTATTTTAGCGTGTGTTGTGGCTCCTAAGAAGGCCCTTTATTGCAAGGTAGGCACCAAGGATGGCACCTAAACAAGCATTTGTTTCTTGAGGGAGCACCTTAGCACATTTTGTGCTTTAGCATTGTATTTTACACTTTTCAATAACTGCCCCCTCCTTAGGTAGTTAATATCTGATAGTTTTGGGGGGGATTCGGCAATGAGTTATTTATTTCCCTCTGTTGCCAAAGCTGAATATTTCATCGATGAACTCTTATTTTTTGTTATTGCCTCGGGTCTGTGCTCCTGTTGTAAATAAACTTTCACATTTCTTGTTGGCAGCTATAAAGATCTTTGTTGCCACCAAAAGCAGCAGAGGAGCCGGCGTGGAGGAGGCAGAGAGAAACAGAAGATTCACATTTGAAAAAATGAGCGCTGAAATCAACGAAATCATCCGAGTCTTACAGCTCACCACGTGGGACGAAGACGCCTGGGCCAATAAGGTTTGAACACACGCCTCATTTAAACGCTGCTTTTATTTTATAACCCAAAGTCCCCAAAACACCTGAGAGAATCTCCACATATCTGAACTTGATATTTTAATTTGAGTGCTTCACACACACACACAGACACACACTCTTTCTAAACAACCCTTCCTAAAAAGAAAATCACTCTTTACTTTCTGTTTCCACTTTTCTGTTTGCTCGCCAGTGTAACTCCTGGTTTTTCTTTTTCTTTCTTTACCTTCCTCCTCCATTCTTTTCCTCCCTGTAGAAGGTAAGCCTGTTTCTCTCCCTCTCTGCAGTTCCCAGCATGCACCTGTGTATGTGTGGTTGAGACAGAGAAGGAAATGACGTCCTTGTGTTCACACATGTTCCTGTCATGCTGTGTGTTAACAGCATACGTGTGTGGTGTGTTTTTAAACCGACGTGATGATGTTCTGTGCAGACGCTCATCACTCTGCTGTTTTATGTGCATCTGTTTGTCTCTCGGTGTCCATTTGAGTCAAATGGCTTGAAACAGATGGAGGTTTGATGAAAGTTTTATAGGGATTGTTCTGACTGCTTTGAGTTGGGCTTGTATGAGGTATTTAGTGAGGAGAGGATTCCCTAAAACACAGTTTGAGTTCAAAGCTGAGTAAAACTTCAAATGATTTAGTGTTTAATGTAGCAGATGTTCAGTCCTTTCCTTTGGCCCTCTGTTTTTCCTAAAAAAAACTGTTTCTGTCAAACATCAAAACATAACTTCCTTTGTTTAGGTTTGAAAAGCAGGGCTTTTATTCCTTCTTAAATTTGGAGTTTAAAAAAACCTGTAATCGGTCTGAATTCCACTCTCTTTCTTTCAAATGACTAAGATCCTAAACTAACAATTATTACTACTAAATGGGGACCTGAGTTGATTTTTCATTTACTTTATTTAAACCTGATTATTGTATGACTCACAATACGTTACAATACCATCCATATGATATGGTGCATCACAAAAAGGTAGGTTATTATGCAGCATTTAATGATATGAAACAAAAAGTGCAATACAATACAATGCAATGCAATACAATGCTATATGTTACTATATGTGATAATGCTACACCCTAAGATGCAATGCCAGATGATAGAATTTGACAGTCACCCTACAAAAACATGTCATGAAATTGTGCACGCAATGCACATATGCAACAAAACATAAAGCCATGTGATGCAATCCAATAAGTATCATCACTATCAAATGATTTGTAACAAAACTTTCATCATGATAAATGATAAAACATGTAATGTGTTAGAGACCATATGTTATGAAACAATATGTCATAAAATTAAACATCATACAGAACTGTAGGTCACCAAATGACACATTACAGAACAATATGTTACAGAAGGATAGGTCATAAAAAGATATGTACCAAAACAAAACAGTCGGTCACAAAATGATATATCATAGAACGATATATCACAGAATGATGCATCAATAAACAATACAGGATGGAATGATGTGTCAGAAAACAACACATCACATATCAATATCTAACAGAATGATACAAAACAGCATTGCTAATGAAAAGCAACAATATGACAAGATGCAATCCAATCTAGACACAAAATGAGGCCAATTGAACGATAAAACATGGAATGATGTATCATGGAACAGAAAGAAACAAACCTGTACATGCTTTAAACTACAATAACGTAAGGTTAAGGTTGAGGTTCTGAATGATTTGATATGAAACATGTTATGGTTATACAATACAACATCATGTGATGAAATACTATAAGAACCTGTGAACTGCAGTGATATAAGATATAATTTGTAAGGCTAAACAAAACCTGATACATGATAAATTACAATATGTGACACGAGTGCTTCACAGAAGTCAAGCTTTGTATTCTATACTTCTCTTTAAAACATGACTGTACCTGTGATGTCAGAAACAAAAGTCAGGTCTCCTCAGTTCTGCAACATTAGCACTATCAAAGTCGTGTGCGTCACACCACTTTGTTGCACACACACTCAATAAAACTGTCAGTATTTGTCACATAAGACTACATAGTGGATGAAATCCATCACAGATAAGTGCATCTCTCTGCAGACTTAGTGTATCCTCCATGTTTTCTCTTTATGGTTTTTGGCCAGGCAGTCTTGTCAGTGTGAGTTATTCTGTCATAATTTTATGAAAACATTGTACCAAAGGAAAGAGTTGTCTTTTGTCTATTTCAAATAAAACACTTAATATTGTCTAGTACCTCATAAAAACCCAATAAAAATGAGAACTATCCTCAGAGCTGGGTAATACACTTTTAACAGCAGTTTGTGCTGAAACTAAGTCCATCTCCAGTCCTTCTTGTGTTGCTAACGATGTGGTCGAGACGTCCGAAAGAAGCTTTCAGGAATAATATTTACTCTGTAGGAAATGTGTTTGGCTCACTTAAGATCATGGGATACTTGACCGGTAAATTCAGGATGTGTTCCTCTAGTCTAACCTGTAACTCTGCATGTCTCTCTGCATACAGCTGCTTCAGACGATGAACTGTGTGTGTGTTTGAGAGAGAAAGAGAGAGTGAGAGAGAGCTGTGATAAGCACTTACTGTCAGTGTGTGGGAGAACTGCTGGCACATGATGACTGTCCTCTGGGGTCATGAATTATAGAAATAAGCTGGTTGGTGTCCAGACTCATCCATAATAGATGGCTTGTATTGAACGGTTTCACTTAAGAGGTTCAGTCTCCAGTCAGCTGGAAGAAGCTTCTAAACCTGCAACAAAGGGAGACAAGAGTCATGGCGTTTCCGATGTGAGGTCTTTATACTCCTTTACAGCTCTCATGTTAACCCTTTACCACCTTTAATCGGTATTTGATCAACGGAATGAACAGACATTCTGAAAAATCTGCCCATTTTCCAATAAACATGATAAAGGCTTGTGTTAAGGAGTTTAAAGAGGGGGTACTCTGCTTTCACATGTTTTAAACATGGATGTACAGTAACAATGCTGGACGTCCATACTAAACTTGTTCAGATATTCAACCTTGTACATATCTACTTACGGGCCTCAAGAAGGCTGGCCAATCAAAGGGAAGGGGGTTTGTGGAGTAAAATGCCTTAAAGAGACAGCACTTAAATTGGTGTTTCTGACAAATAAGGAATTTCTTTAACATTAGCAAGAGAAATTTTGAGATTATTTTTTGAGCTGTAAATCATGTTAAGCTACTACAAAGATCTAAGGGAAAGAATAAAGAGTAAAAACAGCACAATACCCCTCTTTAATTTTAAAAAATGCACCATTTATTGTGTCTCTATCTATTATCCTTTCTCTCTTTGACGGCATTAGACACAAAAATAAACTTGAAATATATCTGTATGTCTAACTTTTTTATGAAATTATTCTACAACTTTCAATCTGAAAAGGGATGCACTGCAAAAACTGAGCTCAAAGCAAGTGTTTATGCCTTATTTTTATCGAGAAGTCTACGAGACTAAATTGGATGAGCCTCATTTACCAGATAAGGCCAAAAAAAAGGTCTTATTTTAAGATTAACAGCAAAGAAGACACCAGAATTTCTTGTAAACAGTACAAGGTATCTGCCAATGTAAAAAAAAAAAAAACATTTTTTTAGATAAGAATAATGTTTCAGATGAGAAAAAGTAAATCTTTCCATCCCAATGGTAGATTAATCTGCCTCTAATGAATTCTTCCATCTTGAAGGGAACTTTCTGGAAGTGAAAATCTAATTATATTTTCCAAATGTCAAACCTTTGAGCAGTGATTGTGACATTTCAAAGACATCTTCAGAGTAAAACAGTTTCTCAGAGTTCAATACTTTTGATGTTTTCATCTGTTCTGGTGAGAGTGAAAGAAAAAAAGCATCATTTCAGCTCCAAACGCGTTACCTTCAAACCCTGAAAGAACAGAAGTCAGTGAACTCTTACAGCTTTGTCCTCACTCCTGTTTTTGTCAAAGCTTCACACAAAGCTGTTTCTCTCTTCCTCAGGATATGGAGGCTTTGAAGAGATCTCTGGCTCTGATCGAGTCAAAGATGGGTCACGCTAAAAGCTGGCTCAAAGACCCTCATGGACAGCCAGGTGACTGGACTTTTCTCTGCTGAACTGAAACTCACAGCTTGGTTTTTTTTTTTTATATCATCCGTCAATCTCACGCTGTGCTGTGTCCTCGCCGTCCTCAGGAGACCCCGGCGAGGTCGCCCTGCGTGTGATCCTGGATGAGGCCGGTAAAGTGGGGGAGCTGTGCGCTGGGAAGGAGAGGAAAGACATCCTGGCTACTGCCAAAGCTCTGGGACAGATGACCGACCAGGTCGCAGATCTCAGGATCAGGTAGAATTTTTCTCTTGGAGCTGCGAGTTTGGTGTTGTGGCATCTTGTTTTCATGAAATCAGAAAGAACCATGATTAGAAAACTTAGGGAATAAACATTTAATTTATCCTGGCTCACAGGCTGTAAAAGCTCCTTGTCAATAACAGGTGACACACCCAGAATTGCACCCTGAGAGTAGTTGATTTTATTCAAAATGAGACCATAATGGGACCCAATTAACAAAATAACACTCTGCTGTAGTGCAGACAGCTAAAAACAGCTATTTCAAAGAATGAGTAACATCCTCAGGAGTACTTTACTGTAGATCCTCCAAGAAGTGGGAGTAACACTTTATTTGAAGGGGTATACATAAGACTGACATGACACTGTCATAAATATGACATGAAACCTGTCATTAAGGTGAAGGAGGCTTCATGCATGTTTATGACTTTTGTCATTAAGCATCATTTGGTGAATTATGTCACTTTTAATGCAAAGTCGACATTGTTTGGGGATGTATTTGATATAGTACACAATACTTTGTTGGCAAAACAGTGGCAGATTATGTTGACTTTGTAAATATGAAGTTGTTATATCAAATACATCCCCAAAAAATGTGACATGATTCCCCGAATGACACTTAATGACAACATTCATAAACATGAATGAAGCCTCCTTCAACTTAATGACAGACATCATGTCATGTTTATGACAGTGTTATGACAGTCTTATGTATACCCCTTCAAATAAAGTGTTACCAAAGTGGATTACTTTTCTACAAAGAGGAATTTAAGATGTGGGATTTGGAGAGTGAAGTTGTAAATTTATGGGAACAGAATTGTAAGAGAGAAAAGTCTGGATTCATGAGTTTATTGAGATTAGATTAGATTTGATTAGATAGTATTTCATCGACAAGTCATGCACAGAAAATGCTTATTTCTCCTGGGTTTATCGGACACAGTGTTTTACAAAACATAAACTCGTAACAATTATAAAGTTGTGTGATCTTTCCGGCATCAACAACACACTCTGCTTTTTCTCCCAGGCTCTGCAGATAAGTTACTTTTCTGAAACAGTATTCAAGTTTTTCATTGTTATTCAACCAGAACAAGTTGGCAATGCATACATTTACATGAAAAGTAAAATGAATAAAAAGTTTACCCGAGTAAGTTTAGTAGGGGAATTAATAGGCTCACTAATGAATACTGGAGATTTTCTCGGGTTACTTTTCCAAACAGTGGTTGCAGAAGTGTGCACAGGATAAATGTTCACCTGCTGTCTTCAAAATATACACTTTCTTGTACGATTTATAATCCATATACTTTGATAGATTGATTTGGAGCTGTTTCCCAAACGTCGACTGAAGAATAACTTCAAAAGATCCTCCAGTTTTTGTTCATGTGGCTGCACATGGCTCTTATCTGTCCCTTCAAAATAAAATGTTAACCGTAGATTGAATCCACAGTTTGATTTCCCATGTGGTAGCCTGGATGCAGCCTGATACTTTTTCCTGTTTTTTTTTGTTTCTTCTTTATGCAACCAGTAAAGTTGTCCCCTGCTGTCTCTATAAAAATGCATATTAAAGGCACTTGATGCATTCACTTTACAACACTCTCATGTTGTTTTAAAAGACTGTTTTCTTGACCTCTGTGTTCTCGTATTGTAACGTATTTTCTGTGTCTGTGTTTTCTTTGACAGAGGCCAGGGCCCGACCTCGGGGTGTGTGCAGCGTGCAGGCCAGTGCTCACAGGGCTTAGACTTGTTATTTGGCAAAGTGGACAGTGCTGCTCGTCGACTGGAGGCTTTAATCAATGCCAAGCAGGCCATTGCCAGGAGGCTGGATGCTGCACAGGTCAGATAAAACGACAACAACAACACAGTAATCCATGTTAACCCACCAGAGCTCCCAGCTGCATTCAAGTCACCGTGTCCCTCTCTCTTACTTTCTGTTTCACTTACTGACTTCTAATCACAACACTGCAATGCAAGTTTTTGCACTGTTTTGGAAAACTTTTGCCTTTTACCACCAATACCACTGATATCTTTTAGTCTTTACTGAAGGTTTGAACACAGTTACAGCAGATTTTTCTTACTTTTTGGTCCTTGAAAATGTTGCCATCCTTGTTAGATGTGGTTTATTGACAGCAGAGTGGATGTAACAGGATGGATTAAATAATTGAAAGCTGATGGGATTTAGAGCCACAGCTAAATTCTGAGGATACAGAATACTTATCAGTGTTTCTGTTTTCTCTTGTGGTGTTTTTGTGCTTGTTGTCAGATTTTAATCTCAATCCTGTGTATTCATGTCTCAGGCCTGGCTGGCTGACCCCAACGGCGGTCCCGAGGGCGAGGAGAACATCAGAGCGCTGCTAGCCGAGGCCAAACGCATCGCTGATCTTTGCGAGGACCCAAAAGAGAGAGACGACATCCTGCGCTCCATCAGCGAGATCGCAGGCCTCACCGCACGACTCACGGAGCTGCGCAGACAGTACGCCATCTCCGCTTTAACACAAACACCCTGCCATACTGCTTTTTTATAACACTGAATGTAATTCTTAGACCTCCTTTTCGTAGGCTCAAACTGCAACCACATACAGCCAACAGGTGGAATGTTTTACCTGCCTGGAAATTATGTTGTTGCCTGTCGACTCTGGGCGTCAGTCCAGCTTTAAGGTTTCTAAATGTTTTAGTTTGAGGACGAGGGTTTGGGTACAAATGTGGAGGGTGAGGAAGAGTCTGTGGATTAAATCTTGTTGAACCTGAAAGGAAAATAGCACTTACTTAAAGGAACATACTGTAAATTTCACACTGTGTATGGTTACATAGTGAGCTTGTGTTTAAACAGCTAATTTTTCTAAAAGGTTCTTTAGTTTAATGAATCCAAGCCAGATGAGTCAGAGTCAGGAATATAAATTTCTTCTTCTCATTTCTTCCACTTTGGTGACCATAAAAGGAAACAGGAGATAAACATGAAGAGGAAAACAAATG
The DNA here is from genome assembly GCA_008086565.1 of Thalassoma bifasciatum. Classification (NCBI taxonomy): domain Eukaryota; kingdom Metazoa; phylum Chordata; class Actinopteri; order Labriformes; family Labridae; genus Thalassoma; species Thalassoma bifasciatum. The sequence continues at coordinate 131,916 of RPOG01001570.1, forward strand.
ACCCAGTGTGAAAGAAACTAAAATTATTACTCTGAGCTTTAAAAAGGACAAAAGAAGGAGGAGAAGTTTGAAAAGACTGATTGTTCAGATGTTTTTGGTCCAGTTTATGTTAGGGATATTTTTTTCTGACAAGGGAACAAGAGATAAAAACAAAAACAGAGCAGAATGGATGTTACCAAACCTGAACGAAAAACCATGAACCTAAACCTTAAAGTGGAAGAAATGACCGCTTTTTGTTGAGTTTATTTTATTTTATTTAACCAGGAAAGACTCAGTGAGATTTGAAACATCTTCTACAAGAGTGTGCTGATGAAATCAACAGTTGATCAAACAAAAAAAAGAATGGCAATAGTCCTTTAAAGTGGTATTTTCCTTTAAGGTGGTGTTTGGGGTTTTCAGTTTTTGAAAAAGGGGCGTGGTTGTTCAAAAGTGTTTGATAAGAGAAGAAGTATGAGCTGGATCAAATCTTGAAAATGTATTGTTCAAAAGGAAGATAGAGGAGATTAAACAACCCTCTTTGTGTTCAATCAAGTGAAATTAGTAGTATCAGGATTTGAGGTAGAGGGTTTGTGGAAATCTTTACAGTGATTCTAACACTTGGAGTTTTTTAGGTTTTAGTCTTGAGCCATTAAGAGAAAGATAACCACAGAATTTTGCCCCCAAAATCCATCAAACATTGGTCAATATTGAACTTGAGCTTTTCAAACTAAAGCAACTGTGAGGAACTTTAAGTCTGTGTGGATTTTGGCGCCACCTGTGGACAAATTTTGGGGCGTGTCATCCTCTTTAGAGCCCTCGTAATCTGAACTTTAATAATCTGTAAGGCTCCTCAGACATTAATTTTTCTTCCTCATATAAAACCTTTTGAACAACCAGGCACCAGCTGGGGTTTCAGGTCTGTATGTGACAGCGAATCTCTCTCCCTCCTCTAAATCACCTTTCTGCTTCTGTCTCAGGGGTAAAGGTGACACCCCCGAGGCCCGAGCGTTGGCGAAACAGATTGGCGCGGCGCTGCTGACCCTGCAGTCCAAAACGAACCGGGCCGTTGCCAACATGAGGCCGGCCAAGCCCGCCGTCACCCTGGAGGGGAAGATGGAGCAGGCGCTGCGCTGGGTGGCCAGCCCGGGGGTGGACGACAGAGGAGTGGGTGAGCGAAATGATGCAGGTGTAAAAATAGACGCTGTGACCTTCAGTCGCTTTAGTCGGAGGAGTTATGATTGATGGAGCGAGGGAAAGTGGTTAAAGCTGCATCCTGGATCCTCAAAGATGTGAGGCGTTTATGGTCCTATTGGAATTTTTGATATTCCACATATCTGATGCTGTTTCCTTAAATCCTCACAGGAAGGTGTCTCATGCATGAATCACAGAATGACTAACTTTATGCTCTTAATCATTCATTGTTTGGTTTCTGATGCTTTGTTTAAAGTCTGTTTCCTTTACTCCTTCATGCTTCCTTTTGGGAGCAGAGTGTGAAATACTACAGTGGAATGAAGGTACCTGCTTACAACATGCTTTCTTTGAAGATATAAACCACATCAAGGCTTAACTGAAAACTTATGGAGAGAAATTTGTGTCAATATTGTGCAATAGAAAAAAAAAAACGAATTTGTTTGCAAAAAAAATTTTGCAAACAAATTGTGATTTCAAAAATCCAAATGATGCCAATAAGTTTTCATCTCACAACACTAAACATTTGTTTACGTTTCCAGATTTTGCTTTCACGTTTCATGAAGTTTGCGTTTGCATTCCTTCATGGTTCTCATGGGCGGGGCTTCCTCTGAAAGATGCAAGAAGCCTCCTGATTGGTCAGCGTCACTCAGAGAGACTGTGTGACAACTTCTGCCCTTAGAAGCAGCACCAAGAGCACCAAACTTAGATCTGAAAATAATAAATGTGGATTCATTTATTCATTGGTATCATTTGGACTTTTGAAATCACAATTTTGTGTCCAATTTTTTTTTTTGGTCTCAAATTCATTTTTTTGATTGCATAATATTGACAAACTTCTCTCCATAAAAACTTTGAGATGTCACCTTCACCACAAAACTCTTAGGCTCTGTTGCATCTGTAAACTAGGAGATGTGATTTATTTTTCTCGCTGTGATTTAAGATTGATGTTGTCCCCCTGTGCCCCCCCTCAGGTCAGGCAGCGATCCGTGGGATGGTTGGAGAAGGCAGGAGGCTGGCAGGAGGCCTCCTGGGTCCGTACAGACAGGACATGACCGGACGCTGCGACAGGACGGAGGCTCTGATGAACTCTCTGGCGGATATGGCGGGCAGAGGCGAAGCTGAGGCTCCTCATGCTCGAGCGACAGCCGCACAGCTGCAGGACAGTCTCAAGGTAACGTGATGAAGCACTCAGCTTTGACCTCACAGTCTCAGAAAGTTTGTGGAGCAGCCAAAGAATCTTGAGCATGATTTATTTTAGAGTTGATGATTGTAAATTGCAGAAAGAAGAGGGTGGTTAAAGATGCATTATGTTTGTAAAGGTCAGTCAGTTATCAGCCTGAAAGCACAGTCTGTGGTCTTCATCTCATTTGGATCGATTCTGCATCCTGACAAGAGTTAGTCATTTACAATTCTTTCTCAATAAAAAGCTTACATCTCCAGGTTTAACTCAAAAAATTGGCAAGAAGAAACGTAGTTCTTTGATGCCCCTGTGTGGAGTTTTCATGCATGGGCTTTTGAAAAACTCAAAAGATAATCATTCATGCTTACTTATTATGCTTTAATTAATTCCAACCTTTTATTTTTCAAAATAATGACCTAATAAAACAAGAGGGTTAAAATATTGTAATTTGATAAACCTTTGTGACACTGTGAAAGAATGAAACATTAAGCTAACTTAGACATTAAGTATTTTAAACATAGACATTAGGGAACACTGCTGGATTTGTGCAGATTCTTAAATCTAATCTGCTCAAAGGTCTCGAGAGGGTTCGCCAATCAGAGGAAAGGGGGTTTGTGTAGTAGGAGCCTTAAAGGGACAGCAGCTAAAAAAAAGTTTTTCAGGTGCGTAGATAGGGTTTTCTAAAACAGCAATCAGAGAAAAGTAGAGAATTTTTCTTGAGCTGTAAATCATGTGAAAATACTACAGAGAGCAAAGGGACAGAATTAAGACTGAAAACAGCACAATACCTCTTCTTTAACTGTTAAAATGCACCATTTGTTTCAGAATGACGATTTTAAAAAACACGTACTCGAGGTTAAAATATAGGGGTGTTCCAATCAGATATCAGTAAAATAATGAATATTGAATTGTATCAGCCTGCATCTATAATCTTAGCTCGTGCTAAGGCACCAACAAAGTAGCAAGGAATAGGAGTAATAGTGGCCGTGTGGCAGTATTTTTTGTTTGAGACTGAAAAAAAGTGTTGCAGCCAAGAGCAAAACTTTTCATGCATAAGTTTCCAGTGGTGGCACAAAACTGGGGAAGCTAATACAATTAAACTTTAAACATTCCCTCAAGACTAATTCAAGCCTAAAAGACCTACAGATAGAGCTGAACATCACATCATTCATGCCGATATCATTTTGGATCAACATCAGTATCAACCAATACTCAAGGCTGCAGTATCAGTGTTGTATTGTAAGTGAAAAGGTTGTATTGTGACACCTTGAATAAAAAAAAGATTCCTATTTTGCTACATTTCATGGAGATGACGATAGTTAAAACCTCATTCGTGTTATTTTTTGGATATTTTGTCTGTGCAGAATCTTTTTTTTCTGTACAAAAACATATCTGATTTAAAACGCCTGACTTTTGGGAGATTAAGCAGAATTGCAAAAAGCATTATTGATTCTTGATTCTATGTTATTTTTAAGATGAAAAAGGTTTTTGCTAACACATTTTTACCCCTCTTTTCGAAGCTCTGGTTAAAAGAAATGCTCAAATGCAGGAAATGTCATCACATCTCTCTTGCATGGTAACATTTGTAGTGTTGGTGCAGAGCTCCCTCTAGTGGACACATAACTCCTCTCTGCTCTAACAGGACCTCAGGCAGCACATGCAGGAGGTGATGACCCAGGAGGTATCGGATGTTTTCAGTGACACCACCACGCCTGTCAAACTGCTCGCCGTGGCTGCGACCGCTCCACCTGATGCCCCCAACCGAGCGGAGGTCAGCGTTGTTTAAAAAAGCATCCCAGTAATGTGACTTTAGACTTCACACTTGTTTGTAAAAGAGATGGTGTGTGAAAGATGATGGATAAACGAAGCTGAGTTGAGTACTTTGTGTGTCTTGTAGGTTTTTGAGGAACGTGCAGGAAACTTTGAGGCCCACGCAGGTCGACTCGGGGCGACGGCGGAGAAAGCAGCAGCAGTGGGAACGGCCAATAAGAGCACGGTGGAGGGAATTCATGCTGCTGTGAAACACGCCAGGGAGCTCACTCCACAGGTGCTGCAGCTCACTGTGCTCTCTGATTTGCATGACATGACATATTGATAAGAAATATGCAGGTGACAGAGTTTATTACACAGTGTGACTGTTTTTAATGTCCAGGTGACTTCTGCTGCTCGGATCCTGCTGAAGAATCCTGGGAACAAAGCGGCGTATGAACACTTTGACACCATGAAGAACCAGTGGATTGACAACGTGGAGAGACTCACTGGTGAGGATTTACACTTAACATTTTTGGAAATTTAAGTTAAGTTGAGAAATTTTAAGAATGATTAAAGAATCAGCACAGATTAAAAAGTGATCCGTGTGTTTCCTCAGGTCTAGTGGACGAGGCCATAGACACCAAATCTCTCTTGGACGCATCCGAGGAGGCGATAAAGAAAGACATCGACAAGTGCCGTGTTGCCATGGCAAATGTTCAGCCCCAAATGCTTGTTGCCGGGGCAACAAGCATAGCAAGACGGGCTAACCGGGTACTGTTAGTGGCGAAGAGGGAGGTGGAGAACTCTGAAGACCCTCGCTTCAGGGACACGGTGAAACACGCCTCAGACATCCTCTCACACACCATCTCGCCAATGGTGATGGACGCTAAAGCCGTGGCAGGAAACATTCAGGATAAAGGTGTGAAAACGACAGCGTACTAACACATCTTCAGGTTTATTATCTCTGCCCTTCTCTTAATGCTTCTCCCTCTCCTCTGCAGCGCTGCAGAAAGCTTATTTAGACTCCTGTCTGAGGATTTTGGCAGCAGTTGGGAAAGTGAGAGAAGCGTTCCAGCCTCAGGAGCCGGATTTCCCTCCTCCACCTCCAGACCTGGACCAGCTCCATGTGAGCTCATTCACACTCATAAAACTCCTACTATCTACAAAAAAAAATCCACTACTCGCATCCACTGAACACAAACACTGTGATAAAGATAGAGAAGATGAAAAAGTGGCTGTGAAAAGAGCTGCTTAGAGGATCAGATCACTCATGTATCAACGGACAATAAAATTAAAGATACAATAAAATGTGAACAAACAGTTTAAAACAAAAGCCTTTATGCGATAAACACCCACAAAACCTGAAAAATAAGATGATTTTTTCAAATTTCAAGTCCCCTGATAAGGATTGGGCAACATTTGGATTCAAATTTTTTTCTAATTACTTTTCTTTATCACTTGAACGTAAAAGTAGAGCTGAGTTTTAGCTTCAAGCCATTCTTCCTGATATAAAATCAATCCATCTGACATCGTTCAGACTATATATATATATAATTGTGAAGCCTCTTTCATTGAGCAGAGTAACACAAACTGCTGGACATAGACCAGTCAACCAGTATTATAAAGTAGATAACTAGATGGCATTTTGTCCCACAATTCTGTATTTTTATCTCCAAATCATACTTTTTTTCTCACGGTTTCTGACTTTTTATCTCATGATTGTGACTTTTTATTTCATTATTTTAACTTTTTATCTCCAAATCATGGCCTTTTATCTCATAATTATGACTTCATAATCCCAAAATTTCAGTTTTGTATCTTGTAACTTCAACTTTATTATCTCATAATTATAATTTTAATCTCATAATTTCACCATTTATCTCATAATTCATTTTTTAAAACATAATTTTCCATTTTTATCTCATAATTCTGACTCTTTATCCCATATTTTCAACTTTTTATCGTATTATCATGACTTTTCAGAGTCAAAATTTTGACTCTCTTCTTCACATTTGAATTTATTATCCTTAGATTTGACTTTTTATGTCATTATTTTGCGCAAAATATGCTTAATATGGGCAAAATAAATTCCCCACAAAGCCAAGTTTTATTCATTTTATTCTTTTAATTGGTGGAAATAGGCATCCATACTTAAACCATCACACTGAGGGAGCTGTCTGTGTTTTTAATTTGAATGAATTTCTTCATCGTTTATCTAAAGTTAATGTCTGTTCATCCTTGTGTGTGTTCTCCAGGTGAGTGATGAGCAGGCTCCACCCAAACCCCCCCTGCCAGAGGGTGAGGTGCCCCCACCACGACCTCCTCCCCCTGAGGAGAAGGACGAGGAGTTCCCGGAGCAGAAGGTCGGGGAGGTGCTCAGCGAGCCGATGATGGTGGCGGCCAGGCAGCTGCACGACGAGGCGCGCAAGTGGTCGAGCAAGGTCAGTCCACACAAACTTACACAGAAGAACCAGAGAGTTTCACATCTAATCCAGATTTCTCCTCATGAGCGGCGAGGATAACAGTACGATGCCCATGTTATTGTTGTGAGTTGTGTTTCTAGGTAATATGACGTCAAAGTCAGTCATGAAGTAACCAAAATTCCTCAGTTTTTGTCATTTGTTTCAGCTTGATGGAGCCTTTTTCAGGAAGTTTAAGATCGAACTCTTTTTGATCAAAGGCACAAAAGCTCTTCTTTTCAGCATGTAGAGGTGGTTATAACTCAAATACAGAGACAATCCATCTTCTCAATTTGTTGCTAAAGTGAAAGAGAGCACAATATCTGCACTGCGAATAAGGGAGTCTGAATATAAGATAAAAATACTCAATTTAATGGAAAAATATCTTAAAACTAGTGAAATTCTCTGTCCATGCAGTGAGATAATTTCACTTGACTAGAAATCTTAAAATAAGACTGATAAATCTAAAAACAAGAAGAAAATGCTCATTTTTAGATTAAAATTCTAGAAAACAAACTTCCTGAAGAAGAATTTTAAGTGAAATATACTGAATATGAGTAATAGAATCTAATTTCATGCTTCTTATATTCTTAATTTTAGCAAATGGAATGAAAAATATCACTTTTTTTAGTCAAAACTACTTAGAATTAGAGAAGTATGATTAAGATAATTCTTGATTTTTCAGCATGGGTTTGTAAAATTCTGAGCTGTTTGCTAAATAAACTGTCTTATAAAGATGATATTTTTGTGTTATTCTCAAATCAAGCAACTTGAGGTAGAGCTAAGTCTTGAAACAAGTTTTAATGTTAAGAAATTACATGTGAGAAAACCAAAGTAACTTGTTTTAACAGTTATCCACTCATTTTAGGATTCTCAGACTAATTAAGACAAAATTGAAACATTCATGCTTTTTTGAGATCTAACATAGTTTTAAATGCTAAAAATAAGTTTAAAAAAAAACATTAAAACAAGATATTTAATTTAGCATGTCTTACAGTAAGACTTTAAATCTTGGCAAGTGCAAGATTATTTGCAGTGTGCAGTATTTTTATTGCTTCCATTCCTTTTTGGTATATGTGTTTGTATGTGTTTGTCAAAATGTTTTACTTGCAGAGAAATGGTGCAAAGGACCTGTAAACTGTAAATATTTGAATGTGACGCTCTGTTTCTATCAACTACTGCTCTGTTTAATGAGCTTTTCATTAAACATGTCTCTGGGAACAGCTAAGAACTCACATAAGGCTACACAGAGTTTCTGAACACACTCCCGGGCTCCTGTATCACCACTGGTTTTGGTCACAGATATAAAAGCTTTACAAACTTCCACCTCATCCTCTGCGTCGGAGCAAACCTCATCATCCGCCTGCTTCCAGTTCCCCCGCCCCTTCCCTTTGCTGCCATTTTTGCTTGTGCGCTCAGTCCCGCCTCCCTGCTCGTTTTCTGCTCTTGCACTTGCTCGTCCTCTTCCCTGTGAATCTCCTGTCCTTTGTTTTCCATACTGTACTAAATGCCTCCTTTTCCCATGCTTTCCTGGCTTTCTCCTCCTTTTTTTCCTCCTCCTCCTCCTATTCCCAACCCTTTGCCTCCCTCCCATCCCGATCGCTCCCACTCCTCCAACCACCATCGCCAACCTCCCTTCCCCCTTCGCCAAAAACCAGCCTGAGGAAGAGGAGGCAGTAGTGGAGGAGAGGGAGGTAGATGAGGAAGATGAGTTTACTGATGGTGAGGATGACTATGAGCCAGAGCTGCTGATGATGCCCTCCAACCAGCCTGTCAATCAACCCATTCTGGCAGCTGCCCAGGCTCTCCACCAGGAGGCGCGCAAGTGGTCCAGCAAGGTCTGCGCACGCACATGTACATGAGAGCACACATAAGCAGACCACGGGCTGCAGAGTGTTTCTGAAAGGCACCAACACACACAACTCAGAAAACTCAGAAAACTCCAGAGCATGCAAACAGATAAAAGCACAACACCAGGAGAAGAAAGAACTCAACGCTCTGCAC